>OX375866.1:33117887-33376440 GCA_947359475.1 Heligmosomoides polygyrus bakeri | reverse complement strand
GTATTTCATTGCGTTTAATTAGGTCACGAATCTCTTTGAACCCTTCCCATTGGTCCCTTGTCAGGTTCGTTGTTCTGTCATGTCTATGCATGTGGAAAACACGCAGGATGTCTGAGGACAGAGTTCTGAACCTAACATCGATTTCTGGAAAAGATTGAGATTCTTTGTAAAATGACCTCGGAAATGGGATCGGCGCTAGTGCAGCGTGTACCGATCTATCAATTATACCGCGTTCGGATTCTTCCCTTGCTCTTGCTCTAAGTTGGTCTCTAAGCTTATGCAACCCGCCCACAACTTTGCGAAATGTGTCTGCACAGATCTCTTGCATCATTGAAAACGAAGGGCCTAGGCTAAGAAAATCCAACGCCTTCGTAGAAACTCGTGCATCTCCAATGACAGTGACTCTTACCTGATCCCTGGTTATGGCGCTCGTGGCTTGTTGAGTTGCCCGGTCTGCATGTGCGTGGCGAACAGAGGGTGGATAGATTGTTGTCAGAGTGGACCTCCCCCCCCCCCCCTTCCATTCCTAAGGAAGTTGAACTTTGAGATAAGGGTGGACTTTGTTCTCGACCGAAGAGCAGTGCAGATCTCTTTCGTTCCGCCTTCAATCCTTCTCCATATATCAGTATCAAGCAACCGTCGACAAGATTCTTCCTTTGAACTACACTTCAGCAGTGTAGAATGCAATATGTACTGCTTCTGCTTGATTGCGGCTCCCAGCAAGAACTTGTAAACAGCCGTGATTCTGGGATGATCTTCTGGCAGTCCACATATTGCTCCCAGCTTCTTATTCTTGATGAATCTTGGAACAAGGTCGGTTGCTCTGCAGCGCTGAAGAAACAACGTTTAGCCCCGGCTTTAGCAATTTGCTTTATGAGCAAAGTTGAACGACCGGTAATAGAACGGCTACCCATAATGTACTGCCGATATATCGATGATTGCTGTGTCGTAACAACAACTCAGTCCGAAATGGATGAGCTGTTCAACATTCTCAACACACAATCACAGTACATAAAGTTCACGCGAGAAGTTCCGTGTGAAGGCTGGTTACCCTTTTTGAACACACAGATTAGGGTGACAAACGGTCAGTACAGTGTGAAATGGTACCGCAAGGGCAGCTCCAAGAATATCATCATCCATGCAAAATCGGCCCATCCTTCAGCTGTGAAAAGAGCTGTGCTCCGCAACATGTTCAGAACAGCAGTTAGGATGTGTACGGGTGATGAGGAGCGCGAAGAGTCCCGAATGTTAGCCTGCAGAATAGCTAACCTCAATGGGTACGAAGTGCGACGAAGCTGTGTGCAACACAGGCACAACGCTAACGCGTTTAGCAATAAAATTTACCTTTCACTGCCTTTCATTTCGGACAAGGTCACTGCAGCTGTACCTCAATGCCTGTTGCGAGCGAGCTTGGATGCGGATGTTGTACTGGTTAACATCCCGAGAGACAACATTAAACGTCAGCTTGTTCGCAATCGGTTATACGATCGCGTATGTATAACGCAAGACTGCGTGATTTGTCCGTATGGAAGAACAGGAGACTGCGCGCAGAAAGGCGTCATTTACCAGATAGAGTGTTTAACCTGCGGTGAATTATATATTGGGGAAACTGGGAGGCTGCTGGGCATCCGCCTTAAGGAACATCTTGCTGGAAAGAGGAAACAAAGCTTGTTAACCCCGCTTGGAAAACACCGAACAGAAGCCCACTCCGGTGACGATTTTAATGTGAAGTGCACAGTGTTGTATCATGAGAGCGAAATAGGGACCAGAAAGGCTCTTGAAGCCTTCTGGATTCACAGGCGCAATCCATCCATGAACAACAGGAACGAGTGCATCTCCATTACCAGTGAATTCTTGCCTTTTATTCCTTTGTGTGAGCTATGAGATATTGTATACTGCTTCGCATGCATTCTCAATACCACCGTGCTCGGAGACGTATATATGACCGGACTAGTATGTCTCACTTGCTCCATGGCGACCAGTTGAGCCAGTTTCTTGGCACTGGTGGGATATCGGTGAGTTAGTTGGGGGCGGATGTGGTCTTTCTTCTTAACACTCCTAAGGACATGTTGTTCGTATAAGGGTAGACGCAACGTTTCTGACCCAATGAACTCTGCACGATCAAACATTTCGAGCTTCTTTCAGACCTTGAAAAAGACGAGTTCGTCGAAACGTCGGTCGCGATAAAGAAATTTATACCAAACCTGTCAGGCAAAGAAGAGCAAAACATAGTTACCAAATGCCCAGGTTTCAAGAAAGTCGAACTTGGACATTATCAAATAGAAGTGTTTTCTCGCTTGAGTGAGACCACGCGCAAAAAAAAAGAACTGATTCTGGAAGGCGGTTAGGTTTAAAGGGAGTCGAGCACACGAGCTACCTTATGCTTCAGATCACTTTGCTTTTCGAGCGAGAACACCTCAAAAAGTAATTCCGCAATGTCAGCTATACGCACATAACTATACCCCTCTGTCTACGATCTTCTTTAATGTGTGGGATTTTAATTGCAGCGCCAATACCATTTTCTCAATAATTGAAGCAATGACAAAAGTTGAAATTGGAATCTATTGTGATCGCGCGTTTCTCTTTCGTTACTAACAGCCAGTGACCGATGCATTATGCTAGTTACGATTATCGCTGACCAGGGATGAGCGGA
Source organism: Heligmosomoides polygyrus bakeri (assembly GCA_947359475.1). Lineage (NCBI taxonomy): Eukaryota > Metazoa > Nematoda > Chromadorea > Rhabditida > Heligmosomidae > Heligmosomoides > Heligmosomoides polygyrus. The sequence goes on along the minus strand of OX375866.1, from coordinate 33,373,787 downwards.
TTAACCGCTATCCGTTATCCGTTATCCGGTTTCCGGGGGTTTTGGCCTGTCCGTTTTGTTGTTCGTTATCCTGCGATTTTGGGCCGGATAACGAACAACAAAACGCTGGATCTTAGCTTTGGAAGTGGTAATGAATAGACTATGTACAGGATCCTTCACGATCGTAAGAGTGGTCGTCAGAAACAACAGAAGTTTTCAAATCTAGAAGGGTTAATTGACGTTTCCTCACTTGGGAACTGGCTACATAGTTTTAAAGATATCTAACTTCTAGCCTTGCAAAAGGCTCGCTAAGCCTGTACCATACTTATGTGAGGCCAACCTAGCACAGCATTGTTCATTCATCTCAAGTCATGTGCTGACCAAGAAGGCATACAAACTGCTACTAGCAATCGTCAAAAGTGAAGAGCCGCATCCTGGGAAAAATAATTTACCGCCGAGTTTTCCATCGTATCATTTGTTGTTACACGATTGCCGTAGGTTCGATTTGAATACAGGCGGTAATGGTGCCTTTTTAGCCATATGCTGTCGTAAATTATCAAAAAATACTGCAGTACAGCAGTGAATACTAGCAAAAAAAATTAGGATTAATCCAAATACATAGAGTAAGCAACTTCTCCGTTAAAAATTTTAGAGGAGCACTAAACTGCTTAACAAACTTATCATCGTGGGTGTTGAAGACATGTAGATTTGTCTTAGTTTGTGAGATTTTTTTGTGAAACTTATCTGCAACATAGAGAACACCTCCGTTTTAAGACTGAGTCGGATATGCTTCCTCTGCTCCAGAAGTGATGGGTCGAATATTCTTCCTCAGATCCAGAAGGTCTGGATGTCATAACTCCTTGAGTGTGTGTTCGCCGTACACAATTGCTTGCAGTTACTACCCAAAAGTTAGTATTTTATCCATCCCAGATAATTCCACGTTGAAGTACCTTGGATTTTGGGATGCTATCGAGCAGCAACAACAGTAACGGTTCATTGCATGTGTAGGACAAGATCGTTATATGAAGTTTGTTTGGCTGGATGTCTCCTGCCTTCTTCTTATTTACAGAGACATCTGAAGAATTGCTCTTCCAAGGACTATTCCATTTTTCAGCTGCTCTATTGAAAAAAAAGCGTTAAGCGCAGAGTAAGGCTGATAAATAAGACAATCCAACCGACCCCTTGGAAACAGGTGAAAGGCGAGTATGTTGCTGTGCGATTGTCTTTCTACGGATGGGCAGAGAACCCCATAGAGCGTCATTAATGTGGCGATTGCAAAACGTTGTTAAGAAACACTACTAAAATGTCTAGAAATGGCTTACAAATTACCAGTGCTTCAAGTCCTAATCTGTTGTTGAAATTAGTGCAATTTTAAACGAGTTTCAATTTTTGTTGTTTGATCGTTATCCGGTTTTCCGTTATCCGGCCATTTTCGGGCAAAATTATCCGTTATCCGTTATCCGGTTTTCAAAATTTAATTATCCGCTCATCCCTGTCGCTGACGGAAGCGTACAATCATAAGTCAGTTCAACTCACAAGAAAATACTGGCCAAGTACAACCTTTCGTGGGAGAAAAAAATTATTGAGTCTAATAAAAGGAGTGCCTTTTGCAAATTCAATTCCACTAGGGTCAATGTAAGGAAGGGTGTTGACACGCTCGATAGCCTCAATGGAATTCACCTTGTCACCGATATTGCTATGGTAAGTCGTCTTTGTTAGCAGATGTTTTCCAGGAATCTTTCTGGGTAAACAGTCAATCGATTGAGTTTTTCTGGGTAAACAGTCAATCGATTGAGTCAGATATGAAATCTAATCGGGAGAGTGTCGTTTTCAATGTCATGTATGCATGCATCCTTATGTTACTCCCATTTACAAGAGCCCTCCCTTCTCTGTCCCATTAATTATAACCTAGGTCAGTATCACATTCACTTTTTGTAGGATATTTAAGAAGGTAGTCAAAAAGTAGTTGTTATACACTTAGATGAAAACAAAGCCTTCTTAGCGCATCAACACGGATTCCGCAGTAATCTTATATGAAATTGGATCACTGTTACCCAATGTTGTGTTGGTTGTAAAAATTTTGCGGATGACATTAAAATTTATTTGGGCTTAGGAACTAATTCTCATAGAAATTGCAAGCTGAAATTGATCTCTTAGTCAAATGCTCTAAGAATAGGGCCTTGCCTATATCTGTTTCCAGTTGAAGTTGCTGCATTTGGGACGGATCAGTCCTCTACAAATTTTTTATGTTGCTGCATTTAGGACGGGTCAATCCTAAACACATTTACTCCGTTGATAGTGTACTCTTACAAGCTGATAACTAATGTTAAACACCTTGGTTTTACAGTCGACTAGACGCTTTCCTTTGACAGTATTACAGTATTATAGCTGCCAAGGCTGACCGCAGGTTGTTCTTCGTCGTGGTCTAGTTGAGAATCTTTGGGAGAGATTCATGAGCTTCCCTTGTTAGGCCGTTGCATACGAAATGGCCGATTTACCTTAATTCTGGCCGGTTTTCCGTGGCTACGAATGTTTCCATTGTAGGAGCTGTATATAGTCTTGGAAAGTACCGAATCTCCTCTTTCTTACAATTTGTAGCTTTTTTGACATAAATGCCTCTTGACGAGTTTTTAATGTCGCTTTATAGTATGAATCGACGCAATATTCGGTGCTCTACTTACATGAATAGAAAAGTGGGCACAACGCCGCGGTGCAGCTCACTTCAACGTTACATTTGGGAGGATTTCGCTAAGAATTCGCCATTAGTTCGAAAGATTTTGATCTGGAGATGAAAAGTCTTGAAGATGAAGACCAAGGTCGGCCGCGATCACTTCTTAACGACGACCACTCAAAGAGATGCTGGAAGCGGATCCGCGTCAAACTGTGAGAGAGGTAGCACAACGTTTTGGCGTTGACGGCAGCGCTATCAGTCCCCACTTAAATGCGATCGGAAAAGTAAAGAAATTGGATGAAAGTAAAGATGATGCTGCACGAAGTGATCGCCGGGCAGATGCCGAAGGTTGTGCAATCTAAGGGACTGCGCAACCTTAACGAAACACAGGTTTCGTGGCGGACAGGATCGTGATATGCGACAAAAAATGGATCCATCATGACAATCGTCGTCGCTGTGCACAATAGCTGGACAAGAATGAGAGTCGCAAGGTGATGCCGAAACCAAGTCTCCATCCAAAGAAGACCATGACGACCGTATGGTTGACAATGGCATAGACAATGTCATTACAACTCCTGAAGACAGGCGAAAGTGTCACAGCGGGGAGTACTATGCCGAAATTGGAGTGATACGCCAGAAGTTGATTGAAAAATAGCTGGCTTTCATCAGTCGACGAAGCCCAGTCCTACTGCATGGCAACGTCACATTTCAAAAATTTTTGCCCATAATCTGGGTGAATTGGGATATGAAGTTCTGCCGCATCCAGCACATTCACCAGATCTGTTCCCTACCGATTATCATTTTTTCAAGCATTTAGATCCTCACGTGAGGGATAAAAAATTCAGCAGTCAAGATGATGTCGAAAATGACTATATGACTTATGTTTTCGCTATTCGCCACTAATTCTCTCCGCAGGCACTACCTGCGTTCTTTGCCCGCTCCGCTTTTCGGCACATTGTTCCCACCCGTTGAATAGACTTCCACCCAGTGGTTTGCCTATGTATTTCGTGGAGTAATTGACAGACATCATTTTATGGGTAAATCTGCCTTTACTGCTGCTTGCTTAGGTTGGCTCACCTATGAATTCAAGCTCAGAACAACTTCAACCAACTTGAAAAAAGTCTCAAAATTGCTCTACAGAAAAAAATATTTACTGTTTGCATGGTAGAATCGATTAGTTGGAACCTTAGGTGAATCCTCGGCGTTAGCTAGCCATCGGCAAAGTTTCTCGATAGCACTACTGATCTGCACAAGGTTATTCTAATCACGTTTAATCAGGAGAAATTGAAGCGATATGGTTGTGCTGAGCGTTCAACCCTGGATTGATAACACCATGCTCCATTATTTCGTGATCGCAAATGAGCAATGTTCCCTCCGATGCGAATGTAAGTGATAGTAGTAGTAAGCTAAACAGTTGTGTTACAGGAAGTGTGCAGTGGACTCTGGCAGTTTTTTCCTTCTCAAGGGTACAACATAAAGACCCAGAATGACACAATCTTAAATTCACAGAATCGCACCATATTCATTGAGCAAGTAAGTCTTCCTTTTACGATATTGTAAGCTTTAAAATGAATAAAGCAGGAAAAACATGATAGTGCCAGAGATCTCAAAGTTTTCACATAAAGTGGTAAGTTTACAATAAACGAAACAAACAAGACAACGCAGACTATGAACATGCGACATAACAACCAAGTGCAATGATGGAATGGGAAATGGTTAATTAATATACAGATCATTAAATGTCCACTTCTTTGTTTTGTGAAGGACTTTCATGCTTGCCGCCCTCACTCCAAGCCAAGAGTGCATATTGGATATATTCTTATGACCATGCTTTCTTTAGCTGCTCAAAGTAGGCGTTGGTTCCTTGAATCTGGAAATTTCAACGGTTGTATTCATTTTCGATGATTACTGCTTAGCGAAAATTCTATCGTTTAGTTTTAATAAAAGGGTCGTTATTTTGTTGAAATTTGGAAGAGGCATACGGTTCCTTCTAGGAAACGGCAAGGAGAACATAAATGTTCTAATAATTGGGACAGCATGAAAAAGGTAAACTTTATCCCTGCATGTAAGTGTTTTATGTTATCGTATTGTAAGTGCTGTTCGGTAGAACAAAATAAACATACTTCCATTCTGATAGTTCTTCCCTCGAGGTCAACAAAGTGGCCTACGTTTGCAACATTGAAAAAGTTCTTGATTACGCACACTGAAATATTATATATTGAGTATAAGGATAAAAGCTAAAAAGGACGGCGTTAATCAATCGCTTTTAGGATCCACCTTGAATTATTCTTCCATGAAGGCAATATGAATGCATATTTGACAAAAATAATGACTTGCGGTGGCCAGCCGATGAACAAGTCAGCGCTCTATCCTTCTCAGACAAGAATGGTATCAATTCACCGACCCGGAAGGGATGGAAGACTAGGAGTGGCCTGGGCGGGAAATCCAAACCAGGAACCTGGAATCGGGTGCAGGTGACAACCGTCGCCTCCTTCGACTACACTACCACGCGCCCTATTAATTCGTATTAGGAAAAATGAGTAGCGCAAGTTTGGGCGAAACGAAAGGAAAATTAATGCTTCTCTAAGGATTGAATACTGTGCAGCTGTAAGATGCAAGTTAACAACTAGAAAACTCACGTATCAGTGCTATCCTTCGTAGTTCCAGTCTTAATTTTAAATTGTGTTTAGCAATGGTGATTGGAATCACGGATGTAATCATAGCAACAGCTATATCAAAAATAAATCCACAGACCTTCTCCAACAATGGAACCTTGTAAACGTTTCTGGAAAAATGCGCTCACTTTTTTTGGAAAGAGGCTGTCATCAGTTTATTTTTCTGCAATTACTATGACAAAATACAAGAACAGCAGAAAGTAATCTCCTAGAATGACGCAAGTATCAAAGTCAACACTTTAGAAACAAGGAAATTGCGCGCTTTAGCCTTTGGAAGAAGCCGTCCTACATATCTTGCTTCTTTGTGTAATGTTCGCAATAGAATTAAAAGACGAACCTAAATACGAGCCACAATACAAGGCAGCACCATCCGATAATGGCTAATACAGAAAATCGGACAAAGCATTTATACAGATATGTCGCCGAGGCAACGTTCTCGCGCACCTTAACAAGCATTTTTTTGTAATTGCTCAGCATTTTTAACCTTTCCTAATTTATGTGAGTTGTGAGGAAGAAGAACTGCTTTCATCACCGGTAGGTAGAGTAGAACAGAATTGTTTGACAGTGCGCTCACATACACTGAGCAAATGGCTCTTCAATTTCATCACAAAGCAGTTAGTATCCTTTTTCTGGTGGCGTTTATTAAGAATCGGACTTGCATTCAAGGGCCGGATTCATCAACGCATAACCCGCGGGTATAGGGGTAGAGATACCTACGATGAAGTCTGCGTCTCTGACTCTTACCTTATCTCTTCCTCACTCTCATGTTATCTCTACCCGTTATACCCCGCACAACCACGTGTTTAATTGTTGATGAATCCGGCCCCGAACCCATCTTGTGCGTGAGCTGGGTACTCAAGTGGTGCACCTTTCCTATTCTCAGTTTCTGTAGACGGCTTCCACACAATTCACTCAAGTTGTTACAGTTGGGAGAAAAAGCGGCGACTGATTTCTGTATTATATATATATATATATATATATACAATGGTCGTTAATAGCTGTCTTTAGCGCTTACCTGGAAGTTTTGCGAGAAATGCAATGTACCCCGATGTTGTTTCCATTTCGAGAAATTAGTTCGACGAACATGCACCATGAGCTATAATGCATAGAAATGAGGAGGAGCGAAGCAGTGACCTATGTGTCTCTTAATGAGCTGTTTTGATTGTCAACCAAGATGCATCTTCGGATTCTTGTAGAGTGATCACATCACCAATCTATCGCATTGTCGTTCGTGGAATAAAAAATTCTAAAGATTTTGAGGTGCCATAGTTTCAAATTTTCGACGGCAGTTCATGTTTGTGTTGTGTGCAAGGGCTATTTTTATTCAGTTACTTAGCTTTACTTTTGCTATGGCTTTCTGCATTGCTTTTCTATTAAAACAAAAGAGAGAGCAGTCTTAATCTGCTTCGACGGCGTCACACGGAGGGCGTCACACGTCGCGAAAGACGTCTTTATGCTTACAATCCATATGATGGGATCACGTTACTGCTTCATCTCTATATACGCAAAGGTAGTACCAGGTTAAGAAGAGTTGAAAAATCAATCGTTGAATTAACAAAAATTCAAGCTAAACTTAGTGAGACTATTAAAATTTAACTAAGTATCAAACAATGGAAAACACGTACTCCAATGGAAAATCCAAACACAAAGAGAAAAACAATAGCTGCAATGAAATCCTTGACGAATTGTCCTCTTAGCGAGTACATGAAGGCGTAGGAGAATACCCACTGAAAAGTTTTTAGCAAAATCATGTTCTTACACAGTGTCATAACGTGGGACGCTATAAGAAAGCCTGGAGCAGGATTTTAGCAGATTGCACAACGAGCTTGTTGTACTTACCAGCAGACTATCACAGCGGTGTATTTGTGAACGGAAGCGCCTCTGCCTCAAAAGTTTCAAAATTCGAGTTTCTCGAACCGAGTCCTGGTTTGAGAAAAGTTACGGCAGAATAAATATGTAGAGAAGTAGCCTTCGGCGGGACGGGATCACTTGGCAAGGTGGGAACGCCGTAGGCGACTCATAGGCACGAAATCGATTGTTTGAAACCGAAAATCGCTTCCAATCTCTTTCACGAGCATTATCGGATCGAATATTTAATCAGAGCAGGCGACTGACAGACTCATTACAGTCTGCTTTGTATATGAATCGAGACGATGGTAGAAGGAACCTTGCTATGAGCTTCTGCCATAAGAGAAGATGCTATGAAATAGCGGGATCCATTTTTAAGAAGAATTGGAAATAAGCTAGCCATGAAGAGAGGCTGTGCAAAATTCGAAGCGTTCGTTCTTACCCCTCGTTCCCGGTATCGCCCTCCCCCGGTCTTGGCCGAGACTTTTCGGCGCACTACAGGGTGCGCTTTAATTATGGGTCTCGGCGAAAATTTGCGGATTTGAACCGCGAGCCACATTTTTTTTTCTGAAAATTTAAGTGTTATTATTTTATAACTTGGTTTATACTATGCTACACAAAAAGTTTTGTGTACGTTCTTTGCATTCAGATCTGGGTTAAAGTCCATCCTCGGTCTGCGCCAGGAAGGTCATAAGTCGAAGAAAATTGTTCATGTTCTACCCGTTTTCCAGCGATTGGTCTGAAACACGAATGAGCGCTTCGTGGAGCTCGAAGGTACATCGGGCAGGAAAGGAAGAGGTGGAAAGGCTTCTGTTGCAACGTCTGACACCATGAAAAGATTCGTAAGAAAAATTCCTCGTCGCTCAATTAAGAATGTGACGAAAGAGGAAGGCATCAGCGCTACCTCTGTGGAAAACATTGTAAGAGGAAAGCTAGAACTTCGCCCTTACCGACAATAGACGGCATATTTCCTCTCGCCTCAAATGAAGAACGTGCGGAAGAAGAGATGCAGGAGACTTTTGACGCACTTCGCAGATGGCACGCACCGGAGTGACGAGAAAATTTTTACAATAGAACCTGTTGTGAATTCACAAAACAATTGGATCCTCACAGCGGACAAGAGGCAGGTCATTTCTAGAGGAAAATTCATCAGGAAGACTGCACATCCAAGCTCTGTTATGTATTGGGATGAGATATCCTCAGATGAGAAGACACCACTGCTGTTCGTCAATGCTGGAGTGAAGATCAATAAGTAAATATACTTGAAATCAGTCCTCTGGAGAAAGTTTTGAAGCCATGGTCCATTTCTAACTTTGAAGACAAGCCATTATGCTTTCAGAAAGACTCGGCTGCTGCAGACAAGTCGAGTGTCATCCAGCAGTGGTGTTTGCAGATTTCATCGCCCATGAAGAATGGCCATCAAATTCACCAGATCTGCTCAATTTAATTTTCGGTCTTGTAAGATTTAGAGCACAAAATCTCAGCTACAAGATACAACAACTTGTGTTCGCTCAAAACTGCACCTAAGAAAGCTTGGAATGATCTCGATGAGAACTATCTGCGTGCCATCTGCGACGCCTCTGTAACTCGTCTGAGAACCTGCATACGCGCAAGAAGAGGGCACTTCGAATGAAGACTGTAACTTTTGATTACCCTAGGACCTTAGTAAACATTACGAAGCGTTTTTCTCCGTTATGAATAGATTGCGTTACTATGACGCTTCGATTATTTGAGGCCCATATTTAAAGCGCACCCTGTACACTACCTGTCACCCTTATCCCCGAGATAGGCCCGTTTATACTTCCATCGTCGCGAGACGCTATACCACGTAGAGATGCCAGATTGCGTCGCTCTGCATCGATGCCACCCAGTTCGACTGCACCGCGTGAACCCTCTGTTAATCGTGCCGCTCTGCATCAGATCGCGTCGCTCTCGAAATCGGTGCGATGCGATTGATCGCGGTGGATTGGGAAAAGGTATTACTGCTCCAGTTGTCCTTCACAGTGTAGACTCGCACCTCTTTTACTGTTTTGATGTTAAACAGGCGTGCCGCCTTCGGACAGGGGTATATATCGCTTGCATTTTTAATGTCAAATAGTGCTTATTTTTACTATTTCGTTGTGTTTTTTGTCGCCAGTTTAAACATGAAAAAACATGCAACGAGAAAGGTAAATCCTGAGAGAAAATGAGCAGTCGAAATGGACCAGGAAATCTATGGTTGTATAAGCACGCAATTTTGCGCAATCGTGTGACCGCGTCGCCAGCTGTTCGATCGCCCAAAACGGCGGGTGGGAGGCATGGCTTCGTTCGAAAGTATAAACAGGGCCATAGAAGCATTCGAGGGCGCGTCAGTGTTCAGTGTCTAGTGCAGGAGGTCGCGTAAAGAGCGCCTGCATTTGGTGGACAAAAACCTAAAACTCAAACTCAAAGAACGAGGCCGATTGAAGTCCTACGCCAGTTCACGTGGAGATACTTTTATTTTCGCATTTCTGAGATAGAGGCGCTTGTGCTCCAGTTCGAGTGCTCAGACTTATCGCTGTGACAGCCTGGTGTTTAGTACTCTGCATGAAATGCTTAACAGCGATTTCTAGGGTTGCTTTTACACTTTTTAGCAGAACAATGTGCAACAATCGGTTTTTACTATGCTGACTTCTTGTCACCGTTGCAGTGCACTCAGTTTTCACGAGTTATAAAGTTTAAACATCAAATTCTGGATAATTTCAAAATCATATCATATCGGGCCGGAAAGTAAGCACAATGTAGGGTTGAGAGGAACAACAGTCGAGGAAAATTTTTGGAAGATTTTTGAATTGTTCAACCTACCATGCCGACTATTGTTGCACATAAAGGAAAAATATGCATTTCATTCTCGTAGCTTTGTGAACGAACTGTCGCTAATTGGCGCTCACATGCTATCAACAAGAGGTGAAGTGCACCTAAAATAGTTACTGTTCACGCCAAAGTGAGTTGTATTAGATGAATACTGTTTTTCTGCAGTCCTAGACTGTAAACGCATTAAGCGTTTCACTTCCTTAAAGCGATGCACAGGGCTCGTTTTTCTCGCACACTACTGCAACAAGAGTTTATTTTGCGTAATCACCTGTCACCTGTCACCTTCGTCCCGTTGATCATCGACTTGTTCGAGCGGGCGCCAGCAGCGTCTCCATTCGTCCCTGTCGCGTGCCAGAGTGGTCCAATGGACCCTCCTCGCTCGAGGGACACGAAGAGCGTCATATCGGTCGTTCAGGTCTTTCACGAAGAAGTCCGACCAACGCGTTGGTGGGCGTCCCGGTTTTCTCTTGACATCCCGCGGAATCCAGTCGGTAACGGCTCTCGTCCAGCGGGTGTCTGCGAAGCGCATTACGTGGCCGGCCCACCTAATTTTCGACAACTTGGCCCACGCGACAGCGTCTCTGATCTTCGAACGTCGGCGAAGCTCGGAACTCCGGAGGAGTTCTCTCACTTGCGTGAGTCGTGTCACTCCGAGCATCGTCCTCTCGATTCCACGCTGCGCGACGCTGATCGCGTGTTCATCTTGCTTTCGTATAGCCCAGGTCTCTGAGGCGTATGTTAGGGCAGGATGAACGGTAGAGTCGAATAGGTGGGCACGGAGTCGGACGTTCTTCGTCTTCTTCGCGACTTCTTCGACGCTCTTGAAAGCTCCCCAAGCCGCTCGTTTCCTCCTGCTCAGCTCCGGCGCTAGATCGTTGGCCCTATTGACTTCGCGACCCAGATACACGTAGCTGGAGCATTCGGAGATGTTCGTTCCGCTGAGCGAGAATGGGGCATCAGAAACTTGTCCGTTCCTCATGAACATCGTCTTCGTAAGATTCAGCTGCAGTCCAACATTCCCACATACACGATCGAAGTCGGCCAGCATTCGCTCCGCCTGGCTGATGCTCGGAGTTATGAGCACGATGTCGTCAGCGAAACGAAGATGGTGCAGCCGCTGGCCGTCGACCTTCACTCTCGTGTCTTCCCATTCTAGTTCGCGCATGACGTTTTCGAGGGTGGCGCTGAAGAGCTTCGGGGATATGGTATTCCCTTGCCGAACCCCTCTCCTTACGTCGATGACGACGTCGTTGTAGAATGGAGCGATCTTTGTCGTAAATCCACTGTACAGCTCTCGAAGGACTGTGATGTACTGAGTAGGAACGCCCTGAGTGAGCAGGGCTTCGAGGACCGCTTCAGTCTCGACGGAGTCGAATGCCTTCTTGCGCGTAATAGCGCCATTAACTAATAAACTCACCGGCATACATGCAAACGTTTCTCATTTCGGATGTCAAGTCGAAAGCATTTCCTTCTCCATTGTCGTCGATAATCAAGAGTTGCATACAATAGGTCCATCGCCATGCCGTGGTGATGCAATTTGCTATGACAAAGCTGTCGAAAATTAATCTAAGGTTGATATGAATCGACTGTATGCGAGTGAAGGCAAAAAGGAATATAGCAGATACAGTTAGTCCAATCGCGTGCGCTAGCAGCTCCGTGTACAAAAATATTCTATGGATCGTTCTAATCACAGACGGAGAGATGTCCGCAAGGGCGTTCATTCACACCGCCTAAAATTCGACGCATACCGAATGCTATTAAGCGTCGAAAGGCATTAAATTATACGTAGAGAAGGTGAAGATGGAATGGGGCTTGTAGGATCAGTGAGTACGTTTTTTGATACCCACTTGGAGCATCGGAAAAGGTTCAGAAAAAAAGCTATACAGGTGTGAAGCAGTACTTGAGGAGGGTACGAAGCATTTTAGCGATCACGTAATATAAAGTTGGCCGGAAAGTTCTGGCCGTTTAACTGGTCCATTTCAAACAATCGGAACTTTCTTCATACTCAACGGATTCAGTCGATATAAGAACCATTCAAATCAGCACATTTCTGTACCGCAACATTGCTTGAATAGTTCCATCAGCAAAATTCTAATTAAATTAATAATTAAATTCTATGGTCGAGATGCGACCATTTCTAGAAGTTTTTACGTGATCCTGATTTGCGAATGCTCTACCAGCGAGCAATTTCTGAAAGTGTTTAAAAAGGTGGTAGTCGCTTGGCGCAAGGTCTGGCGAGTATGGCTGATGAGGCAGAACTTCAACTGCTAGTTCGTTAAATTCTTGCATGGTGATTTGCGAAACGTGTGGGCGGGCGTTGTCATGCAAAAGAATGGGACCTCCTCTGTTAATCAGTGCCGGCTGCCATTTTCGGAACATCGTCGATTTCGTCACTGTAAGACTTTGTTATGATGGAAATTTGTACTGAATCACACCAGCCTCCGACCACCACACTGTTGCCGCGGTTTTTTTTCTGGTGCGATTTCGGCTTTGGGGATTGGGGAAGTGCATGGGGATTCGCCAGCGTACGCCACTGTCCCGATCGTCTTCGTGTTCTTCCATCGTGCAGAACCCGCTTTCCATCACATATAGCGACTCGATTCAAAAACGGGTCGTTTTGATACCGGAGAAGCAAATAGCGACAGATTTTGAAACGCGATAACTTCTGGCGATTACACAAATCGTGAGCCACTCACTTTTCGAGCTTTTTCACCTTTCCGAGACGTTTTGAACCATCTGTAACAGCAGTTTTACTGACTCTTAGACCTTTTACAAGCTGCCAAACTATTTGCGATAGATTAGCTTCCACCAAGGCCTTCAGATCGTCGTTCTGTAGTTCTGCCACTTCGGGGTGCATCTTCAAGGTTGAAGTCTCCGTAACGAATTTTATCGAACCACCATTGTACGGCTCCCGCACAGTGTTGATTTTCGGGGCCGTTTCGACGGCGGATGGTCGAGTTTGAAACTGAAGTAAAACATTATCCGGATTGCTATTTTGGCCTACTTCAATAAGTTCTCAAAAACACACGATTATTAAGCATTGGCGAAAAAGAAAACTACTCCATCAGACAGAGCGTAGAAGTCCGTATTGGACGTTATATGATGACGCGAAGTAGGCTAAATATTGATTGAGCAATAAACGAACGGATCGCGGTTGCACAAGAATTGCCAGACCTTTCCGCCCAACCTAACACTAGGACGCTAATTTACACAACTGCCCGAGAAGATAAATATTTGCAATGTCACACACGATTTCGGCAGATTTTAACCATTTCCACATCAGATTGGGCACTTTTCAAATCTAATTGGAATCCATTCCAACAAGAGAAGGATACTAGGTGACCATGGGACTTTGAGATGAGACGAACACCACTTTACTGGATGCAGCTTCGAACGCAGATTCCAAATGTGTGTTCCTTTTATGCTGTGCGCATCTGTGAACGGAGTTATGGACCATTTTCATAGCAAGCTCCTTTGCCCTCTAGGTTCACGCAGAGCAGGCCAATCACAAGAGAGCGAGCTCAAATAGGGTTGAAACTGCGCTGCCGGCCGAGCAGCGGTGGAGCAGGGGGCAGAGCAGCGGCTTGGTGAAACGGGGCGGTTTATGGTCCGACTTCCCTGTAGCCCAGGATTTTTGTACTTCCTAAAAAAGATCTGCCACGGTAAGCAAAAGCTTTCCATAACGGAAAAGGTCACCAGAAAGGACTCGCCTTTATATTGACAACTTCATACTGGCATGAAGATACAATTTATCATGAATAGTTGCTAAAGACATGGCGGGAAGACAAACAATGCGTTACACTAGCAACTGTGAAATAACACTGCGAAATGTTTAAAACATGACAGCTGTTGGCAATGACCGCAGCGGATAAAAAATACATCAGTATAGACGCTGTAAAAGCGGTGCTCTACGATGTCAGTAGGGAAACGATATTGAATTGGAGTATGGAACGTCTCAGGGTGACTGTGCAGGTATCCTGCCTCGTACCATGAATAAGTAAGAAAAGTTCTGAATCTTGGGGGAGTGTAAAACAGCGATACAATTCGAAGAATTAAGTCGCGGGAGTGAAGTGAGAACTTTATGCCGTGTGTCAATACATGAGAGGTGAAACGTTTGCACACGGTTTTGAACGGCAAGAAGAAATGTACGTCTAATGGTTGTATTTGTGCTGTTGTTCTGTCGAAATGTTCATCACTTTCACTCTAGCAAGATCTACAAAGCGAAATGGCTTCGTGATCCTTGAATGGTAGCTAGCTGTCGACCAAGAGCAACACTTGCTGCCTAGTTTCAGGGAATGCGCACAACCTTAGCCAATCCAGCATTAATGCTTAGTCATGATGTACGCAGTGTTGGCTCGAACAACAAGATTAGGCGCTTCAAATATTCCTTTGGCCGGAAATGTCCTACGAGGTTCCTGATGGAGAGAATGCAATTAACTTGAAAAAACTCGCTGATGCAACTTCTCATAGTTAGCCTACATCACTACGAATAACGTATTCCCTAGACGACATTCAGCGTACAGTAGTGGCATCACCGTGAATGAGTGAGTTGTAGCCGAGACTGATTGCACTACTCTTTCAACTCTTTCGAGCCGAGTAATGAAAGGGATCTATAATAGCTGAGTGCATCTCCTTAGTGAACCCGCTCTGATCAGCATTGCAAACAGCAGAAAGTGGGATATTTTCCACCTCTAAAATTGCATGCTGACAAAGATCGTTTTCCAGCTTGACAAACTTCAACGATTATTACCTTGCCTGACCATCAAAGAAAAGATGATGCCTCCAAACAAGTTGCTTCTCTGCTTGGAAGTACTCCTCGAGATGAAAGTTGTCGGCGAGAGACGATGCCACACCTCCTTTTGAATCCTTGCAACCAGCGATGACTTGCTTTGAATCCGTCAATCTGTGATAATGCATAGAAATTCCCAAATTGAGTTTCATCAAAACAGCTTCTTCTAACTTCTCTGTTAAGGCTCATCCACAAAGCTCGGTCCGCGGGGGCGGGAGGCGCTACCTCGATGCTGGGATTTTTTTTTTGTGAAAACACTGAACAAAATTCTGGAAGCTACACCTTCACACTCATTCCACCTCAATTTTTGAAGGTGTTAATCGGAAGAAATGAATCGAAATCTACTCTGCATACTTGAGAGCGGGCGGGTGCCGCTTTCAGTAGAACGGTAGAGCAAGATTGCTTCATCCACCTAGACTAGAAGTTTAAAAGCATTTTCTAGCAACACGAAATTGCAAAATTCTCCTTCTCCTTCGGCACCTTCATTTCACCGAAACGAAAAGATCCACACTGCTGGCTAGTGTTCTCCTCACCTCCACTGACCATGTAGTATCCTCGTCTACTGATTCCACACTGATACCTTCTTCATCCTTTACCTCGATGCTTCCGCATTGCGCACCTCGCAACGTGGTAGCGAAACTGCTGTCCATCTTCTTCTCTTGCCTTAAGGAGCGCGTGAAGTATCGGAAAGAACTCCTCCAAAAGGTGCGCCAACACAACAGCTGGTGAGTACATAGTTTGGAAGATAAGACGGCCGTATTGTCCTTTCCGACTCTGTGTGTCGAAAAAAACCTCACTCAAGGGGGTTATTTAAGGCACTGATCATCCACTTGTAAGAATGGCTGGTGGGATCATAGTAATTGATTTCGCCCAAACTTCGCCATTTGACATAGGGAGCTTTGGTTGATCCTGGCAAATCTTTTTTAGGAAGAGCAAAAACCCTGGACCACAGGGAAGTCGGACCATAAACCACCTCGTCTCACCACGCCGCTGCTCTGCCCCCTGCTCCACCGCTGCTCGGCCGGCAGCGCCGGCTCAACCCTACTTGAGCTCGTTCTCTTGTGACTGGCCCACTCTTCGTGGACCTGGAGGGCAAAGGAGTCTGCTACGAAAATGGTCCATAACTCCGTTCACAGATGCGCACAGCAGAAACAGAACATATATTTGGAATCAGCGTTCGAAGCCGCATCCAGTTATATACGTCTCATCTCAAAGTCCCATGGTCACCTAGTATCCTTCCCTGGTAAGCAATTTTGGAATCGAATTGAACACTATGTGAAAAGAAATGTGAAATGTGTTTGACTTCAAAAAAAAGCCTTTGGAGTAAGAACAGGAGAAAAGGTGTTTTTGGAGACTACATTCAGCACAGCTAGTTAACTTCGGTACGCCAATACTCGCTTTATTTCGCGAATCTCTACGAAACCAAATATACATAGTGTTGGAAGAAAACAATTTGCCTTCTAGAACCACATGGTATGACTCCTTACAGACGAGGTGGAGATGACATGAAACAACTTACATCTCCAAATTAGTTTCATATGCGTCACACGTTCCTGTTGATGATCGAGTTGCTCGACCGAGCGACCAGATCGTCTCAACGTCAACGAATATCAGTTTCCCATTGCTCTACTAGGGTTAATCCATGTTTGAAGACAAGGCTGAGAGGTATGCGCATCAAGGAAGCTTTTACGCATAGATTGAAAATCGCGAAGGAGGTGGTACGTCACGGCAGCTGCTCATTACACATCGAAACTCTAATCCAATTGCCGTAAGCTGTTCTACTTCACTTGATAGGTGACGGCTACCGCATCCCTCGATACGCTGTTGGTAGTTCAGTAAAAACATACGTTGGATTCGGAAGTAAGCATCAAAACAGTCAGGATTTGCTGACCTAATTCACTGTGGATCTAAATTTGCGAAACCACAAGCTAACGATCCTCCTATAACGCAGTATTACAATTTTCATTAATTCCTTCAAGAATTTGGAAGATAATATCTGTGAAGTGAATTATTTTAGCGGTAACCAGATAAGCATTCTACTATGTATTATTAAATTATTAAGCAAAATGGTTATCGGAAATAATAGACCATCTGCATGGTGATTCACAGAACAGCAATCGATCATACCATTCTTACTATGTTATGCGACAGAAAAGGCAGTTTCACAAATATGAAACCATGATATTCGTTGTGCATCGAGCGAGGCAATTCCTCTATAGCTCCGGGTTTGCGAATAGATTCGCCCAAATATTAAACAGTTCCAAACTCTTAAACTTCCCAATCTCTTGCTGTAAGTATTAAGCTTTGTGCAAAGAACCCGTGAACCATTCACTTTCACCAAAAAAAGAGACCTGGAGTTCATATGGTGTCTATTGAGGCATACATAGACCTTCTTTAAAAAAAGTAATGGTGTTAACCGCCTCGGTGGCAGTTCGAAAAGTAGCGGGAAGAATCCTGTTGAGAACTTATTCCAGCAGCTAGAGTTTGTCATCTGTCCAATGAATTTGGAAGAGTTTATGAGAGAAAAAAAAACAAAAAAAATACTGTTTCTAAGATATAGATGTAGCTGCCGTTAATGGACCAGTTTGAGGGAGATAGTTTCTATTTTTAGTAGTTCGGCCCTTTGTTGGATTTTCCTTCATCTGTGCATTTTTGTGAAGGTCTATCTTGATTAGTGAAATGATCTTGAATGAAATTTTTTCGAGTAAGCTGAAATGAAGAAAAATGAAGACTTACAACTTTAGACTTCGAAAGCAGTTGTCGTCCATCATTACATTGAAAAAGACCTGGTTTGTTGTCACCCCAAGAATAATTTAGTAAGAAGTGTTACACGAAGGGTAATCTCCGAGGTTGATGAAAGGCCTGCGTATTCTCCAATTATTTCCTTCTGTGCAGTACGCGCCTATCATCGCTTTTGCTTCGGAAAAGGTATCACGATAGGCCAAAATAAGGGATAAAAGTCAAAGAACGGCGTTACTTACTTTTGGGATTCGCTAAGCATTCAACTTCTACGGGAAATCGTGGAGGCGATTTAAACGCGTTTTTGGCCTTACAATGACTGCAGAGGCCGGCCGATGAATAGGTCAGTGCTTTATCCTTCCAAGACAACTCTGCTACCAGTTCGTCAACCCCGGAGGATGGAAGGCCTGGTTGGCCTGGGCGGAAAATGTATCAGGTGCACGCGACAGCCGGCACCTCCTCCGACTGCGCTACACGCGCCCAGGCCAAAATACGTTATCACAGCTGCTTAAAATTTTTTTAGAATGTCCAAGTTTTCCCAGTTTCCTCATAATATATCTGCCATGTTTCTTACACGGGGTATGATGGTTCCAAGAATATAATTGGAAAGCCAAAGAGAAGCTTCGTACTGACTTATTTTAAGGTGACCTACAATTATCAAATGCATCGTAAATTCCTTATATGGCCTGGCCTTCACTAATAGTTGAGCAGACATTCACTCGCAATTGGCCGAAATCCACAGCAGCATATTACTATATGTTGTTCATTTTAGGTCGGGTCGATGAGTTCCCGCTGCTATAGTGCTTCGAATCCGCCATTGTTTATGTTCTGTATATAGCGAGAAGCGCTATTTCAGCGCAAACGTTATGATCATTCGACGCGCCATTAGAACTTGTTAATGTTCTAATGTTCAATTGATATCAATCTCAAGCTACAATTATCTTCTAGACTAGATGATACTACGACGTTGTTATCCGTTAATTCATTTGGAAACTAAAGTTCAATTGCATCTTCAAACATCTAGGAAACTCGGAATTGATCGAAATTTGGGTGCCAGGTCGCGGACGCATTTTCTGAAAAAACAGCAGTGAAGCACTAACACAGTACTCCTTGAAATAGTGAATCTGAAAATGATGGAGCACCCTGCTCAAAGAACACGACCGTATAGAGGAGTAGGTAGAAGCAATGCATAAACGGCGTTCTTCTAACTTTGCTTAAGGTACGTGTTGCCAAAAATTATCCTGCTGAGACGCCTCTTTGGAAAAAGGTGGACGTGGTGATCTACTTGCAGTTAGTCTGAGCTCTATAATCAAACGTTTCAACAAATACGGTAAGTTCTGCTTTTTTGTTGACTGAGACAAGAACGACAATTTCTAGGATAGCAGTTACTTATTACTAATGGGGAGGAACTCGTTTTCGGGAACCATCGCGATGTCTGCCGGTCACACTCAAATGATCGGGTCTGGTATTTGATGAACAGAATACCTTATGAAAATCTGAGGTGATCTAGTGCTGATGAACCTTGTAAGGAAGTTACAGTACATTAGAGCACAATCCCCCCATATGCTGATAAAAATTTGATATCATGCATAGAATACATGAAAGGCAGGAGGGACCGCAAAAAAGGAGCGTGTCTAGCAACTACTAATAATGTCTCTTTCCATATAAGAGTGAATAGATCAGGAGGGTAGCACAATAGCTGCAAAGGAGCTAACCAAATGCGTGCAGGCAAACGTCAAAATTTAGTCCAGAAGAGTGTGGGTAGATACAGTGAAATGTTGATATAATTAGAAGTCTGGTAAGAGACTTGGCCACATCTGAAAAGTCTTGAACATTTTTATAGCAAAATAAGACTTCCGTCCAGTTATTGAGTCACTAGCTTGACTTAACCATTGATTTAACGCAGCTCGACAACTTACGAAAATGGGAACGCTGGTTCACTCTAACAACGGGTACGCTTCACCAGCGCAGTTAGTTAAAATATCCATTAAATTTTCTATTCTTCACTCGCAAGGTAGCGGGAGGATTAATTGCGGGCAAATGTCTAGTAGTCGAAATGCTTATACTTGATAGAACCAATGTTCATGAGTCGAGCGCAGAAATTCGTTGGTTCCCTCTACGAATTATTATATTTCCTCCATTAAATGTCATCTGGTGGCGCAGTCCGTTCCTCCACGGTGCCACTGAAAACTGCCCGCTTTGGCGAGCCGAGCCGAACACGGACACTCGATTGCAGGCGACAGGCCCTTGTGACAGGCCGTCCTGCGAAGACCCATGTCACATCACATGGAGTAATAAGAGTTATGTTTTTCGTGATTGTGCTACGGCGTCCGCGGGAACCGACGCCGCTCGCCGAGCCCGGCGAGTGTGGAAAGTATGCGAGGGTCCCTGATGGAAGGACGGCATCGGGGGGCAACTGAGCTAGTCCGGAAGTCCCGTAACGTAAGCAGGGCCCGCGTAGCAACGCTGAATGTAGGTAGGTTGACGGCCGCTCGTGCGAGTTGGTTGAAGTACTGGAGCGTAGAAGAGTTGATCTCTGTGCGGTGCAGGAGACGAGGTGGTCCTGCCGCAAGTCAAGGGACATAGGACATGGATTTAAGGCTTTTCTATGTGGAACTCCCAGGACCACCAGTGGTGTTGGTGTAATCGTCTCCGGACAATTTCGTGACTTGATTGTAAGTGTCGAACGCTTTGACGATCGGTTGATGAAGATCATTGCCGCCACTAAGGAGCGACTCTATCACTTCTTCTCTGCGTATGCTTCGCAGACCGGCTGCTCAGAGCAAGCCAAGGATGAGTTTTGGAGCCTGTTTGATGAGAAGGCAGCAGAAGTACCGTGGAAAGATGTAATCGTAGTCACTGGTGACCTTAATGGGCACGTCGGCGCGACGAAGGACGGTTACAGCTGTGATGGAGGTTTCGAGTGCGGGTCACCGATGGTGAGCGTATTCTTGATTACGTGGAATCGCACAACCTCACCATAGTGAACACCGTATTTCGCAAACGCGATTCCCACCTCATCTCGTTCTATAGCGGGAACACCAGGACTCAGATAGACTTCCTTGGGAAAGATCGTGACCGAAAGCTCGTTACAGACGTGAAGGTCGTGCCGTGTGAGACGGTCCCCCCACAGCATCAACCGCTGATCTGCACCCTAAAGATCGCCAACTGTCGACAAAACTTGGAAGAAGGCGACCGACGCGATACGTGTAGCTGCACAGTCGGAACTCGGCACTACGAAGCCTGGGCGACGAAAGGTCGACAAGCATGCATGGTTGTGGACAAATGACGTGAAGGCAAAAGTTCGAGAAAAGAAATCGCTCTATCACGTGTTTCTCGGCGAAAAGACAGCCGATAACTGGCGGATGTACCAAGAAACGAAGAAAGCTGCAAAGAAGGCCGTGGCTGTTGCAAAAGCCACTCATTATGGAGATGTCAACGAGAAGCTATGGCGATGGCGAGCGGTACCGGACTGCAAAGAATCGCCATCGGCAGACCGAGGACATTGAAAGTTTTTCGACATCAATGATGAGAATGGCCGTCTTCTTACGGACCGCAAGAAGGCATTGAAACGATGGCGCGATTACTTTGAGGAGATCTCCACAGCAGAATTTTCTCATGCAGCTATCCCTTCAACGGCTCCAACTCACGGCCTCGTCCAGAAGATCATCGTGGAGGAGAGAGAGGCGGCTCTGAAGAAGATGTAGCCAGGCAAAGCGACTGGCTCCGACGACGGGGGAGCTGATTTGTGGAAATCAAAGTTTTGGCACGCTGCTGGATGGTTGGCGAAGTTCATTAATCAGGTTGTAGCGGAAAAGAAGGTGCCTGACTGTTGTAGCCAAAGTACGACGATTCCGATTTGGAAGAACAAGGGCAGTCCTGCAGACTGCTCCAATTACCGTCCGATTCGCTTGCTTTCGCAGAGCATGAAGATCTTTGAGCGAATTGTCGACGGACGAATTCGTTACATCGTCCTGCTTTCCAGCAATCAGTGGGGTTTCGTGACTGGCTGAGGCACCGTTGATGCCATTGACCTGATAGAGAAGCACCGCGAGAAGCAGAAGCAGTGCATATCGCCTTCCTCGACTTGGAGAAGGCCTTTGACCGCGTACCGCATGAAGTGATATGATACGACATGGAGTTTCTGAAGAGTGGGTGCGAATTCTCTACTCTTGTCCAAAGAGTCGAGTCCAAGCTGCAGCCGGAACCTCGATGGAGTTCCCCCATCTCTGTCGGGGTACACCAGGATTCTGCGCTTCCTCCACTCCTCTTTGTTGTCGTCATGGATGCCATCACACGAGATCTTCAGAGGCCAGTCCCTTGGACATTGCGTTATGCTGATGACGTAATGCTCGCTTGCAAAGATAAAGATGAACTCGAGCGAGAGGTGCAAGCTTTGTGTGATCGCTTGGAGCGGTTTGGACTCAGATTGAACGTGAAGAAGACCGAGTGTCTAACGAGGACGTTAATGAGTCCAGCTCCATCAAGGTTAACGGCACCGAGCTCCAACGTACTTCGGTTTTTAAGTACTTTGGATCAGCAATAGCCACTGATGGCAATCTGATGTTTGAAGTGAACTCACGCATGAGTGCAGCTTGGTCCAAGGTGCGCTCGTTGACTGGCGTGCTCTACGATAGGGAGATACCAGAGCGCTTGAAGTGAAAAATATGTAGAACTGTCGTCCGGCTAGTAGCGATGTACGGTGCTGAGTGCTGGCCTGCGACCAAGACCTGTTGAAACGCGCCTCAGCATCATGGAGATGAAGATACTGCGCTGGACGGCTGGAATGAGACGCATGGACCGCATCCGAAACGATGCTATTCGGAAGAAGTTTGGTATCGCGCCGATAGCGGACAAGATGCGCGAAGCTCGCTTACGATGGTACGGCCACATTCTGCGTGGAAAGGAAACAGCGTCCGCAAGATAGGCCTTAACTTCGAGGTCATAGGAAAGCGGCCTAGAGGGCGCCCGAAGCAGCGCTGGTCCGTTATTTATGGACCTGAAGGTTGCTGGTGTCCACCCTGATCTAGCGCTGGATCGGGAAAGGTGGCGTCATGACACCAGAATAGCGGACCCGCTACGAAGCGGGACAGAGGCTGTAGAAGAAGAAGAGTTGTCATTAAAGAACGCAGGAATAAAGATAAAATACACACCTTAAAATCTTTTTTGGATACGCATGACTACAGCCTACACCTCGATATACAATGGCTTCTAGAAATTTTTCCGCCCTAGAGCTTGCCCCGTAGCAGTATTATAAATACATGGCAAAAACGAATTTCGGATTTGAGCATTTTCAAAAAACATTTTTAGATTTTATCAAAAACTATTGCAAATGGTAATTGCTTCCTGAGCATCTTCCAAAAAAAGGCATAGGTCAGTTTTCTGTAAGTCTATACACTCTGTCCACGGATCTCCCTCGATAGAGAGCCTTCGGGCTCTCTTGTTAAGAGGGATCTCGGGCCGCTTGTCGCAGGGCCACGTGGCGCGTCCCCGGGTGGTGGATAGGGGAATTAAACGCGAACCAAATGCGACCGTGTACTGCCCAGAGACGCAGGTGGGATGCAGGGGATGGACTCCTTGCTCCTGCTGTGTCGGGTCGATGCGTTCCTTGTGCGTGGGAGCGGCATGTTCGTGCACAGTGTGCGTGGATGTGTCCGTGACTGTGCGGATTGTAACTGTGTCGGCTCGGCCAAAAGCTTGCACTCGGTAGACTGGGAGTACATGTAAGGCGATTCGAGGCCGCCTTAAGTCTCGCCCCGTCCCTTCGGGCAGTCTGGCTGGCTGCCCGGAGTTCTTCGCCCGCACGACAGAGCCTGACTAGCTACCCGTGTTGTATTCCAGTCAAACACAGCAGCACTAAAGGGCCTCATTCCCCTGACCCCGAAAGAGCCCCCATTTCTGCAGCGATGGGAAGGACGAGTACGGAGAGGCTGCTAAAATCTCAGGGCCTAACCAGGCTGCGCAAACTGAGAAGGACTAGGATGACGATCTGTACTTACAACGCCCGCACGCTTGCGTCGGAAGCATCCGTCGAGGACCTAATGATGCAAGCCAGGAAGATCAAGTACGACGTCATCGGACTGACCGAGACGAGAAGACACCACCCCCTACACGCCGCCTACGACTCCGGAGAAGAACTGTTCCTCGGAACATGCGACAGCAGGGGAGTAGGCGGCGTTGGTGTCCTCGTCAACACGCACTTGGCCATGAACATCGATTCGTACGAGTCTCTGACAAGCCGAATCGGACGTCTGCGACTGAAGCGATGTGGCTCCGTGCCAGCTTTGACTGTGTTCGTCGCGTATGCCCCAACATCCGACTACGACGACGAAGACGTCGAGGCCTTCTACGTGGAGCTGGAGAAGTTCTATAAGGAAGATCACACCTTCTACAAGGTGATCGTCGGCGACTTCAACGCCAAGATCGGGCCACGAAGGTCGCCGGAAGAACTTCACATCGGAACCCACGGTTTGGAGTGGAACGAGCAAGGTGAAAGGCTGTCTGAGTTTATCATGTCGACCAAGACCATCCATGGAAACTCGCAGTTCCAGAAGCCTCCCTCCCTACGATGGACCTGGGAATCCCCCGGTGGCCAGTTCCACAACGAGATCGACCACATCATCTTCAATCGCAAGTATTGCCTGACCGATGTCTCCGTTGTCCCCAAGTTCTACACGGGATCGGACCACCGCCTCCTTCGCGCGAGGTTCCGCTTTTCGCGTCAAGGAGAGAAGGCCGCGAAGTTCAAGAAGAGGAGTCCCAGAACGACCATCAACTGGGATCTCTACACCTCTCTTGTCGGCCTTTGGGAAGATGCCGTCATGGACAACGTCGACGAGGAATACGATCGCTTCGTGCACCATCTCCACGATAGTGCTAAGGGAGCCGAGAGCTTGAAGACCACCAAGAGACGCCTGTCTCCGGAAACTCTCGAGCTGATACGCCAGCGTGGAGCAGCACGAGCGTCAGGCAACTATCAACTGACGTCCGAGCTTGCAAAGCTATGCAGAGCGGCGATAAAGGAAGATCTGAAGGAGAGAAGGGCAGAAGTGTTGGCTGAAGCAGCAGAGGCAGGGCTGAGCATCCGCAATGCCCGCCGGAACTTCGCCAACTTCAAGACCAAGATGACCGCTCTCCGACGTCCTGACGGAACCGTCACCTCTTCCAGAAGGACCATGGAGAAAGTCATCCACGACTTCTACTCCGATCTCTTCGATAGCCACGTCCACCTGCCCCTACGCCATCTTCCGCAGGATGGATACGTCATCCCCTCTGTTCTCCCTTCCGAGATCCGACACGCCATCTCGTCGGTGAAGAAACGTACAGCACCCGGTCCTGACAGGATCAGAGCTGAACACCTGAAGAACCTCCCGCCAGCGCTCACCAACACCTTGGCGCGGCTCTTCACACGCTACCTGTCCGAATGCAAGGTTCCATCTCAGTGGAAGACCAGCAAGACCGTCTTGCTGTACAAGAAGGGAGACGTGCACGACATTGGCAACTATCGCCCGATCTGCCTGTTGTCCGTAGTCTACAAGCTGTTCACTCGAGTCATCCTGAATAGGATTAGTAGAACGCTGGACGAAGGACAGCCATGCGAACAAGCAGGATTTCGGAGAGGATTCAGCACGATCGACCACATACACACCATTACGAAGCTCATCGAAGTGTCGCGAGAGTACAAGCTGCCGCTGTGCCTTACTTTCATCGACCTGAAGAAGGCATTCGACTCCGTCGAGACTGAAGCGGTCATGGAAGCCCTGCTCACCCAGGGCGTTCCTACTCAGTACATCAGGGTCCTTCGAGAGCTGTACAGTGGATTCACGACCAAGATCTCACCATTCTACAATGACGTCGTCATTGACGTGAAGAGAGGGGTTCGACAAGGGGATACCATATCCCCGAAGCTCTTCAGCGCCACCCTCGAAAACGTCATGCGCGAACTAGAATGGGATGACATGGGAGTGAAGGTCGACGGCCGGCAACTGCACCATCTTCGCTTCGCTGACGACATCGTGCTCATAACACCGAGCATCAGTCAGGCGGAGCGAATGCTGGCCGACTTCGATCGTGTATGTGGAAGCGTTGGACTGCAGCTGAATCTTACGAAGACGATGTTCATGAGGAACGGATGGGTTTCTGATGCCCCATTCTCGCTCAACGGAACGAACATCTTCGAATGCTCCAGTTACGTGTATCTGGGTCGCGAAGTCAATATGGCCAACGACCTAGCGCCGGAGCTGAGCAGGAGGAAACGAGCGGCTTGGGGAGCTTTCAAAAGCGTCGAAGAAGTCGCGAAGAAAACGAAGAACGTCCGACTCCGTGCCCACCTATTCGACTCCACTGTTCTTCCTGCCCTAACATACGCCTCAGAGACCTGGGCTATACGAAAGCAGGATGAACACGCGATCAGCGTCGCGCAGCGTGGAATCGAGAGGACGATGCTCGGAGTGACACGACTCACGCAAGTGAGAGAAGGCCTCCGGAGTTCCGAGCTTCGCCGACGTTCGAAGATGAGAGACGCTGTCGCATGGGCCAAGTCATCGAAAATTAGGTGGGCCGGCCACGTAATGCGATTCGCAGACACCCGCTGGACGAGAGCCGTCACAGACTGGATTCCGCGGGATGTCAAAAGAACACCAGGACGCCCACCAACGCGTTGGTCGGACTTCTTCGTGAAAGCCCTGAACGACCGATATGACGCTCTTCGTGTCCCTCGAGCGAGGAGGATCCATTGGACCACTCTGGCACGCGACAGGGACGAATGGAGACGCTGCTGGCGCCCGCTCGAGCAAGTCGATGATCAACGGGACGACAGGTGATACAGGTGATACACTCTGTACATGGGAAGGGACAAGCTATGAATTAGAGCGACTACAAGTCACATGCTATGGGAGGTGATTAGACGATAGTGCAACTCGAAACAGCGGCAGCCAAGTTCTTCTCAATGATCGGAGGTCGCTCTCTGTAGCCGCTGAAGCGCTCATTAACAAAATTGATAAGGCCTGACAAGTGGATAATCACCTGCCGCTGTCGATGTGAGCTTGTTAGGTGAAGGCGAAGACTGAGCAGCTTCCTCATCGGTGGTCACGCAACACGTCTATACATACTTGTAGAAGAAACGCAGGGTTCCAATTGTCAAATATGAAATTTATGACAGAGCAAACAGATGCGCAATTATTGAGAAAAATAACGACGTTTTGCAATATTGAAAGATACCCCATCGAGAAGGATCCGAACCTCGGCATTACGATCCAACAATGTAAACGCCGCCATATTGGCGGCTAGCTACTGAAATTCTTCACCAATTGTGCAGGCTGTCTAAAGACTGCTTACACCGTTTTCTCCTTTGAATTACCAAACTCTTCAGCCCAGAAATTTGAGTATTTCCACTTTTCTTGCTTACTAATGAATTTTCAAATTCAAACCGGACTGCGTCGCGTCAAGTTCACGCTAACAGTGATTGAATCGCAGCCTTTGGAATACGTACGTAAAAAGTAAGGATGAAGGACGGCGTTATTCAATCCGTTTTGGGATGCGTCACGTATTCTACTTCAAACGGATGTCGTGAATGCGATTTGAACACATATTTGGCCCATGCAAGGTGGCCGGCCGATAGACAAGTCAGCGTTTCATCCTTCTCAGACAAGTATGGTACCAATCACAGACCCCGGAAGAAAGGAAGGCTTGGAGGAACTGAGCTGGAAATCCGAACTGACATTGGATGCATACGACACCTGAAGCCTCCTAAGAGTGCGCTACATGCGGGACCTGGCGAAAAGTGGCAGTAAAGAAGCGTCTGCTACACAAAATTCGATGTGGGATCGAATACACAATACGTTGTTTACGAATTACAGAATGTCCTTAGAACATGCAAGTAATGTTCAAGCATCCTTTTGATCGAAAATTTATATGGAAATTCATATTAATAAATATTAGCTTTATATCATGCCTGCACGAATATTGTGTACAGTATTATGTAGTCGAAATGCTTATTTGAAGTGAAGTTTCAGCAAGGCGGCTCACAGGAGGTCTTTTGTAACGAAAATTTATGACAATGACAGTAGCAAACAGTGGTTATCGGTACACTCCAGGGGTGTGCGTTTAACGATTACGATTTACCGATTTACCGGATTTACCGGCATTTTTCGTTAAAACTTTTTAACGAAATTTAACGAGGAAAATTTCCGTTAAATTGCATTAACGACATTTTACACTCCAAATTTTGAATTTTTGCGTTTCTTTCATGCAAGTGCACTTTGGACGATTTTTTGGAATAGTTTTCGCAGTATCGTTTCGATAGCGAGGAAACCCTCTACTTACTTGAGTCAGTGGAAATAGGCAGTCAATATTTCGAGAATTGTTGGCATTTTTCTTGCTCCTAACCAATTTATTTGCCGTAGTTTCTCATTTTTGGACTTCCTTGGCCATTTTTGGCGTTTAGTTGCCACATATTAGTTCCTCGTACTTAACAACCAGTCAATTTTTTTCACAGTTTCTTTTGGTACCTGCTTCCAAGTGATTTTGAAAGGACATAGAAAACGCGATGAAAACGTTTTGAAACACAAATAATGCGTAACAATAAGGATAGGAAGCGAAGCAATGGATGAAAAGGGCTCTTTCCTCCTTCTTCTCAAGTTTTCTGAAGATGGGACCGATTCTTCGTGCAGAATCATGTGATGATTTTAGGGGATTACATCAAAGCAACATTGGACACCGCCTGATAGATAGAGCGTGGCTGCTGGTACTGTCATTGCTCCGTTTTTATTAAATTTCATGCCATGCATGTCAATCTGCTCAACCTCAAACCTCAATTTTGCTCAACATTTTCGTTTCTTTGAGGGCTCTCGTGGCAGTTTTCTTTTGGAGAAGCATAGTGAGTATGCACATGAAATAGTAAACAAATTTTCATGAAAGGAATAAAATTAAATAAAAATAGAAAGATATGACCACTCTTCGTCAAATATTATATATGAGGTTTTATAAAAACTGCTACTTTAGGTGGCCTATTGCAATAGGATTTTTTCAGTTTTTCGAAAAAGGTATATCTTTGCAGGTGCAGGCTTGGCTGCAGCAAGTCCCCTTGTGTCTGCGGATCCATTCGTCTAATTTGTGGACTTACTATAACACTTCTTCAATATCAAATGTGCTCCACAAAAATAAGATGAAATTGAGAAAGTCAAAGCACTTCGAACCTCAAGCAAATGCGCTGTACAGTATGGCACCAGGTGCTTCAATAAAACAATAGAGTAGTTAATTTCTGGAAAGTCGTAAAAGAGTGATGGATAGTGGCGAATTCTATTTGGAGAGGGAAAATGAGAAGGTAGAACACTGCCAATATAGGGCGAGAAACTCTCTTATTTCCATATGTATTTCCTTCGGAAAGCAGAGGAGAAAAGGCTTAACAATTGAAAAGCGTTACTTGGAAGGCAAAGACAAAAATACTCAAAGCAATAGAATTCAAATCGATTTAAATTTGGCCAACGGTCCGTGGCCGTTTATTTGATTCTCTCTGTCGTCTGCAGTAAGAACAGAACCTTTTGGGACAAAAGGACCATTCTCTAAAACAGGTGATCTATGAACATAGTAAATATATTCCAAAAACGAACTGTACCAAAGAACTCGGGATCTATTCTTGTCGGAGGGGGCATACACTGTTTTTGTGTCTCTATTCCCTACGTAGCAATTCTACGAGAGCTTCAGCTGTTGTCCCATAATGCGAGGGTTTTTGTTTAATTTCAGTGGATATGATTGTGTGGCATAGGATGACCTAGGAAATTGGCATTTTGGCGGTACCCCCACTCCGATTAGGATAGATCCATAATTCGCTGTAGACTGTCATATTGCCATATATATGGAGTCGAAGAAATCAGTAAGGTAAAAGATCTAGCTTTTTACATAACAAAATACAGCCAAACTAACTGCAGCTAAAGGAAATTTT
The DNA here is from genome assembly GCA_947359475.1 of Heligmosomoides polygyrus bakeri. NCBI lineage: Eukaryota > Metazoa > Nematoda > Chromadorea > Rhabditida > Heligmosomidae > Heligmosomoides > Heligmosomoides polygyrus. Next base: position 33,344,313 of record OX375866.1, on the reverse strand, counting down.
ATTTAACGAATTTACCGCATTTACCGATTTTAACGCAAAAATTTTTCGTTAAAAAACGGTCGTTAAAAATTTACCGAAAAAAATTTAACGCACACCCCTGGTACACTCTGGGCAGCTGCGTGGCGTGGTCACGTATCACATACACGTGGCAATCGAAGCACTTTCGCCTTCTTATTCTTTAAGATAGGCCGGAACAGTCCACGGTAGCTAAAGTGGTAACAACTCAGACACGCGTCCAATGAAAGCGACATTTTGGAGACTCCTTTTTATACATGAGAAATACAACCTGCTAACATAGTACGAGCGTTTTCTTCAATCAAAGTGCTGAAGGACACGCGCAGGTGTTACTCACTTCTTTTGGGACTCGTCACGCGGTTTATTTCAACGTTATACTGACCTTTATATTGAATTCAGTCAATACTGCTAGATGAAGAGGCGACGAATTCGTTCGGGGGTATGAAGAGGTGAAGCTGTGTAAATGGCAGTTAAATTTTTCTTTACGTGGATTGTATCAGACAAATCGATGAGCAACACCCTGGAAAGCCATCATGACGTTGTAAGGTTGATAGATAAGGTCTCGAATATTTGAGGCACAAAGTATGGATACCTTCCTTCCAGAACTTAAAAAGGTTGGCGATGAAGAATCCACCCACCAGCTGTCTCTAACAAGGAAAGGTTCCCAACTCATGGTGAGCTTTTGCGATGCTATTTTGGCAGGATGTAGGGCCCTGCAAGTGGAGTCCAGAACCACAGTTAGTTTTTGCTGAACGCTTTTTTGAAGACCTGAAAAGGAGGTCTGGAAGCGTGAGCGCAACTATTACCAACCCCTACGACACCCGACCAGATGTGCCTCGGTGGCGCAGCTAGTGACGCTGCCGCCTCACAGGATCACACCAGGGGCCTTTCAGCTCGAGTCTGAGTGCTGCTATTCCTTTCGCACGTGTTAGCTTGCTGTTATTACACTTTCTTATGACCACAGGAGTCAATTTGAGACCACCAATGCTTACAACAAACCAAGGCCCTATATTTGCACCTTCATATGCCAGTTTGCCAGTTTTTCAACTATGCATATCTTTACCACTACCATGTCATACCGCATCACCAACGATATCGTAACTGCACACAAATACGCTCATCTTACGGTTGAATATTATGAAACCGGCCATATCGGTACATAAGTGCATTAAAAGTAAACGTGCTGTTGGCCGACTACTTTCCAACTTCACACCGGATTTCACTTCTCCGACAAGGAGAGAGATTGCGGTTGCTGACGCCATAAAAGGACTCCTCTTGGACGCCATTTATGGAGATATCGACTGTCAGGAAGAAGAGGCGGTATAGGTTAGAGGTACTATAATGAAAATGGGACCTTTCTACACATATCATCTAGGTGGTTTCGTAGGTGCGTTTCGATGAAGAGGTGGATGTCGACTGGACACCTGATGATGACTGTGAGGAGGAAGGCAACAGTGAGTAATCACCGTTAGACCAGTGACTTTTCTTTTGATTGCAGTTTATAAGCCAGACCTACCGACACTTTTGCACTCCGGTGTTTCGGCGTGTCTGTCATATGCGTGGATGGCAGCTGGTTACTTCGTTGTTCACCCAGGACCCTTCTCTACACCAATAGAATACGCGTTCAACGAAGAGTGTTTAAAGAAGCGTTCAGCAAAAACTAATTGTGGTTCTGGACTCCATTCACAGGGCCCTACATCCTGCCAAAAAAGCATCGAAAAAGATCAGCATAAGTTGGACCTTTCCTTGTAAGATGTGATGGCGGAATATGACGGGTAGGCCATTTAAGTAGTGCTGAATGATTGAGAAAAGAAAATTATAAAAGAAGACGAGACGTCGCAGGTGGTTACGCTTTCAACTTTTGCAGTTTACTAATGGTAAAGTGGACGTCTGGCTTTGCTGCCGTACCTTCATCTAGTATCTCTGCAATCTACGTCCTGACCGCTGCCTCCGAAGAACAACATCGCTTTTCTTACAAGCACGGCATGTTTCTAAATGTCTGCCTCGTCTATGTCGTAGAACTGTTATGCCTGTTGCTGGACATTACAACAGAATACCCGGTATCCAAGCATAGGACTGAAAGTACTACATTGCCAGTCCAGGGATTCAGGGTTCAGAACGGAGGTAAATGGACCAAGTTTTTGTATCACACCAGTCTGCTTCAATTGTTCAAGTGTAACCATCGATATAAGCCAAAATAGCATAATGCTGCCTACTTGCGATTTAGAAGACATGGATTACGAAGCCATCCAACCAGCTAAGGGCATGCTTTCGGTGATTAGTGGAGATAGCCTTATAGGGAGTTTTTTCCCCTACCAAACATTTCTTGTGTGCTTGGGTCGTTGCCCACAGTGGCGGTCAATTCTTCTTTACGGGAGAGACTCGCAAAAGTTCGAGAGCTTATGTTCCAACCCATTACGTAAAATCCCACCTAATTTCTGGTAACCTACTCAGTAAAAGGTTTCCGGTCGTATCCAAATTAGGATGAATCTGTAATTCTAGCCGTTTGTAGAAGATCATCAGTTTTTTTGACTCACTCACCCTTCTGAAGAGCCTTCAAGATCTAGGTCACATAATCAATATTAATAAAATTTATACACGTATTGTACACGGAAAATGAACGAAATGTTTAACATATCGAAACACTGCCTAGGCACGGTGTGTATCGTGAACCACAGTTGCTAAGACCATGCAGCTTTAAGCTGTTCGAAATAGGCCTTCGTTTCCTCTAGAGTCTGAAAAAAATATAAACAAACATAATTAAGACGTATTTTACCCGTATTAAGAGTCAATGTATGTAAGACAACAACATAGTTGTTTCTTCATCTTTTGTAATTGTTATCGTTTCCTGTATCTGTTAATGGAAATAGAACGTTCTATGTAATTATGACAATGTGGTGACCAAAGATGCATATTAGTGGAATCACTCTTACTACCTTCCAAATTGGCGCATCTCATGGTCAGGCTAGATCTGAATGAATGCGAACAGATCTTTTGACAGCTTGCAAAATTAAAAATAAGTTTACTGAACAGAAGGCAAAAAATGAGAACTTCCAGACATGTGCGGTGTTTCTCTCCTTTGTGCGTTTTTACAACGCAGCATCCTGAACTGGAGCTGTTTTTGATGACTTCGGGTATAGTAGGACTGGAGCAGAAGAAAAATGGATTGTGAGGATTATTAAGTAATATGTCCTCTGCGATAAAGATGAACTCTCACCTCAATCTTCATGTTGTTTCCTTCAAGATCAATGAGGTGTTGCGTACTCCGTTGTATGGAGTGCTTCACTGAAGGATTCACTAAATCATTCAAAAACGAAAGCTAAAAAACAATTTCAAAATGGTCAAAAGTAATTTAGCGAAACGCCAAGGCAGACATAATGAGGGGTCCTTTACCGAAGCATTTTCATTTTACCATAACATTAGATTAAGGGATGACAGGATAAGGAAAGGCGTTACTAACCCTTTTTGAGATGCGCCACGCATTCTGTCGGGATATCATGGAGGCAATTTCAATGCGCGTTTGGCCTATGCAATTAGTTACGGGAACCAGCCGATGTATATTCTGTGTTCTATCCTTCCCATACAAGTCTACTACCTTCCCCACCCAATTCACCGTTCCCGGATGTATGAAAGGTTTGGTTGGTCTTAGCGGGAAATCCGAACAAGGAACTTGGTAATGGGTGCACGCAAGAGATGGTATCTCCCGCAACTGTGCTACTGCGCCTCACAGTGATTAATAAAAGAAATTTTCTGACGCATTTAGGCATTCATTCCATTCCAGCGCTCTAGATTCCATAATCCTTAGGACGCGTGGTTGCGCAGTCGGAGGCGGCGAAGTCGTCGAGCAACCCGAATCCACCGAGGCAAGCCTTCGACCCCTCCAGATTAGCGAATTGCTAGTGGATTTGCCTTTGAAGGCTAAACGCTGACTTGTCCATCGACTAGGTACTGCAAGTCGCCGAATGGGCCAAATAAGTGTTTTAATTGCCTCCACGAAATCTCGCAATACGTGGTGCATTTCACGAAAACCTGTGTTGAATCAAATGCTTTCTATTTTGATGGACAAAGTTGTGAATGAGCCGTCTAATGACATTTTGAACTTTCGTTTCGGTAGTTACTTTTGTAGCAACCTAATATCAGCGAAATTGCCTTATTCAGGGAATGAAAGAGTTCATATCAAATAGGAGTTATACCTACAAGCTTTCTTGGAAGGTTCACCACAACTTTTTGAAGGCAAGACCAATAGAGAGGCAGTCCAACTACCGACTGTCACCGTACTCCACCGAAAATTCAGGTAAATTAGAACAGGGGAGATCGCCGATTGGTCTCACGTCTCTCACCTCTCGTCAGTTCCAGTTCAGAATACAAGCCTGAGGCGCTGCGGTTGATACTTTCGCGTTACATATGAATACTTCCACCTTCGGTTCACCTTGTCGCTGAATATGCTTATCTCAGGGTGTCTGGATGTGCTCCAGAGACCAAATGGTCACTGGAAGGTGAGCTGTCTGTACATAACGCGAGAGCTTAATTCAAGCCTCGGACTCGCATTTTGAATTGGGGTACTTGCCGACCCCTATTCCCTATTCTTAACTGCACACAGTCCCTATTTTCGTAGTTCAAATGGTGCAGAATGACGATATTATCGTTGGCACATAGTTTTAAATTTGAGACATTCTTCGGAGGTGTGTTAAATTATTGTTGTAGGGAAAATTCTCGCCGTTTCGTTACAGAAACTTTTATCGATACTTCGGTCTTGAATCGAACAAGTTGCTCAACTAGCGATCCGTATCATCTTTTTCAGTAAACGTTGTTCCATAGATGGCGCTGGAGAGCGACAGGAAATGGTGGTAGTCTGCAGCCACAAAGTCGAGGCTGTATGGCGGCTGGGCAGTACTTCCTATCGAAAGACGAGTAGCTTCTGGCAAGACACTCATACAATGTGTGAGCGAGCGCTGTCGTGCACGAAACCGGACAGTGACGTGATTTGGGCGATCCTCGATTTTGATGCTAAACCGACCCACCTGCTAACAGCACAGGTAAGTGGTGAGGTTTGCGCAAATCGTGATGCTCGGTGAATGGCGGCCTTTCTTTGGTTGCGGCTCCGGCTGCTAACCCATGTCAGTCCTGTGCTGACTGCGCTTGATGTACACGTACACACACCGTTTTCCATCTCCTGTAACGGAGGACGTCAGCCTTTTTTTGGTGTGCCTGTGCGAGCGCAGTTGGCTGGCAACCTCTGCACGTCGCCGTATTCCGTCCACTGACTGTGCCATTTTGTACATCTTACGCACCTCTTCCAGGTGATTGGCGACGGTGTTAAAGTGTACTCCTAGGCTATGTGGAAGTTCACATGTTGCCGTGGGTCTGATTCCACTATCCGCTGCAGTCGGTGTTGTTAGTGATTCTCCGACGTTCGAGTTAGCGTTACGAAAGCGAGCGAACCAATCTCGTGCAGTGCGCCTTTCAACACCGTACCTTTCCCGAATGTTTACACTTTTGGTGGAGCAACTATTGTCTAGATGAACGTAGAGTACCATAAAGATAAATGTAGAAAGCCACTCAGAAAGAACTCACATTGTGCAAATACCCGTCGAACCTGCCTCCGTAACTTCTCGTTGTACCTAACGATGGAAAGAGGAATAGTAGTTGTTTGCGCAGCGAGCATGACATCGAAGATAAATCCAAAAAATTTTTCCAGTATCGGCACTTTGTACACACGCCTGAAAGTGTAAGTCTTAGTGTGTTCTATGTACTACATAGCGTCTATTTAGGTCGGTATCAAAATTGGGACTGCCTAGAATAAACCTGAATGCACTGTTAAAATAAGGCTGATAACTTTGAAACGATAAACGTTGGAGCTTCAAAATTCACATTTTCAGCACCATCATCCTACTTCAACATTTCATCGTGGAGCTGAAGGACAAGGCTGCGTGATGATTCGCCTGTGTAAGGGAAGTAAGAGAGTTTGTGCATTTCATTTCGCGATTAAACCCTACGACCTTCTGACAACCCGGAACTAACCCCCTTGTACAGAATGCGAGTCAATGTGGGATCGTTCGTTGATCGTTCCGGACAGAATTTTTTTTGGTTCTACAAAGCCCTTCGTCTTCTTTTTATTTAGCGATCGAGTTTAAATTCGTCGTCTCCGCAGAGTGTCCTCTGACATTCCCCACTCCATACATGATTTGAGACTTCTACTGAGTCGCCTGTGGAATGATGTGAGGCGCGGATTGACGGAAACTGGTCAATTATCCTCTCGAGGAGCAGCGATTAGCTCGTCATTTGACCAAAGAATGCTGCTACACGAACTTATCAAAACAGCTGCCTCTCAGCAGTTGGACTCTGCTTTTGAAAAGACGTCTACCGTGAGGTAGTGGGAAAGAAGAGGTATGTGGGCATGCACAAACCGATCTTCAAACTAACAGGCAGTTCAAAATAACCTTCAACTTCAGGACTAAAATCAGGATAAGGATAAAAAACAGCGGTAATCCATTTCCTTGGGGATGCTCCACGCATTCTACTCTTATGGAATGTCATGGAGGCAATTTCAATGCACGTTTGGCCTATACAATGAATTACGGCGGCCCGCCGGTGTGCAAGTCAGTGTTTTATTCTTTCCAGTCAAGTTTGGTAACAGTTCGCCGACCCCGAAGAAAGGCTTGGTTGGCCTCTGCAGAAAATATCCGAATCAGGGATCTGAAATCGGGTGCAAGCAACAGTCTGTTCCTCCTCCGACTGAACTACCACTCGCCTGAAGCTGAAGCAGCTGTGATGTGACGTTGGAAAGAATATGTAGAAACTAAACAAACTACCGACATGAATCTGCAATACTTTGACAGTAATCTCAGTCTAAGTTCTAAAAATCAAAGTTCGAATACATGGCGTTCTTACAGTTAGTCAACTAAATAGGGTGGCGTATTCCCATTATCGTATCCTTATCCATTCTAAAAAGAAATGAAAAAGAAGGGACTCAGAGGATTGAGTAAAAAAAGTCTCACTTGAAGACGAGGTAGATTACAAGACAGCTCCATCCAATTATCGCTTGAATAGCAAATAGCACGAAACACTTGTGCAGGTATCTCGCCGATATGACATTTTCGTGCACCTAAAGGAAAGAAATACACAGCTAGAAGATGGTAAATGTAAAATGTATGCGTGCTGGGAGAGCAACAACATCAAATTTCTTTTCATATGACTTTTGAGGTTGTCGAAAACCTTATTTTATGAAAGAAAACTGCTGTCAACGTAGAAAAGAAAAACTCAGTTTATGCCCAATCCAGTAGTCCTATCATTCGATTCAGTTCTCCGATCGTCGTCAAAGCAAGCCTTTCTCCGCTTCTTTTATTTTTCTGTTTTCTTATGTAACCGGAGCTAATGATAACGTTGTATTGTGCGGGTTTTTATTTATTTATTTGTTGATTAAAATATTCTTCTTTGGAAGCTAGTCTGTACCATAGCAGAACCACAATAAGGATAAGGATAAGGAAAAAGGACGGCGCTACTCAATCCCTTCTGGGATGCGCCAGCGCATTCTACTTCTACGGGATGCCGTTGAGGCGACATGAATGCGTATTTGGCCGTACAATGACTTGCGGTGGCCAGCCGATGAACAAGTCAGTGCTTTATCCTTCCCAGACAAGTCTGGTTCACCAATTCACCGGAGGGATGGAAGGTTTGGTTGGCCTGGGCGGGAAATCCGAACCAGGAACGTGGTATCGGGTGCACGCGACAGTCGCGCCTCCTCCGACTGCGCTACACGCGCCCACTGCGCTACACGCGCCCCGCAGAACCACAATAGACATAAAAAATAGATGAAACACTAAATAATGTCAAACAAATCCGAGTTAATTCTAACCTAATGACTATCATAACAACGCTTCTGTTGATATTGAAGTTAGTGTTGATTAAAGTGTCGCTGGTAGCTGAGGATGGAAATCCGGATTGGCCTGATCGGAAATTCTGAGCCAGCAAGCTGGAGTCGAAGCGCAACATCCTGTACCTTCTCCGACCGCGCTAGCACGCGCGCGTTGTAATGGTATTCATACAATATCTAAACTAACCACCAAATGCTGAAAAGCATTTCTTGAAATGGGGATAGGGTAACACCTGAGAACTGTTTTTAGGGTGGATAGAATTCAATACCTGATAATTTTGGGAGAAATCAAGGGTGCCGCGATTCGTTTTCCACGTACGTAGATTTGCTCTTCTGACGTGAAGCATCAACTGAAAACAGATGGATTACAGCCGTTAACTGTTCCCAGAAGACCTGTGACGCGTTACCACACAGCGTTGCGTGCGTGACGAATGCTTAATAGATTTGCAGCGCTTATCCTTATCCCCCTATGAAAATGTGTTACGATGCTGTGCCTGTCGTCCATGTCGTATTGCAGTTTTTTCTCCTTTCTCACTATGCTTGGCTTAGTTGTCCCCTTCCTTCATCTATGTTTCAGCTAGCAATGCCGCCGTCAAGAGCACTGCTTATCGTGTCATCGGTTCCCGTCATGCCTAAATTGCAGCTCTTGGCTCGCTGCATGCCACCAGGGTGGATTGCTCAACCGTTTTCTAGACCACTTTTTCCACATGTGGATGAGAAATTTTGTGCAGGACACGTCCACCAAGTTACAGGTCGTTGCCATGTTGGCTTCCCCAGGGCCGCTGCCCACCGTACGTATTTAGTTTAGTGAGGAGCCACCGTGCGCCCGCGTTGGAATGACATGGTCAGTTGCACTGGATAACCCCTGATGTAGATCTGCTGCGGGACAGCTTGTGTGTCGTGTACGTGATTGTACAGGATGGGGTCGAAATGTGATGTTACTGATCCCATTTTCGTTCAATTAGCTGGCGGGCTAGTTCTAGGCATTACATCTTAAAAAGCAACAACTCTTTGGTACTGTTTAGTACTCTCTTTACCTAATATAAACAACGTGCTTGCGACGAGTTCAAGGTGTGCTAATACTTAGTATATTAACATTTGCGTGCTCCTTGCGTTTTGCATTTGTTCTTTTACTTTAATTTTTTAGCCAAACTACGTTAATTCTTACACTTGCAATTCATCCTTTTAATACTGGTGTTTGAGCAGGTCTTCGGTGTTTGAATAAATAAATAAATAAATGCTGCTCGACACCAGACTTCAAAGAACCGTTGGACGACCGATCATAATAATTTTGTCGGCTTCAAGATGAGAAACCTCTAACCGCGGCCAGGGGTGTACTGCTGCGAATGTTACATCTTCCTTGCCATGCGAATCTAGCTTTCACTCAGCCCGAATGAGCTCCTTCGTATGAAGAGAGGATGTTCGGGATACCGACTCCGTCATTTTCTTCTAGCTTTAATGTTCTATATTAGTAGATGTGACGTACCGTAAAGGCTCTACGAAAGCGCCACCTCTACTTGAATGTCACTCTAGTTGACCAGCACCCTGTGGGAGGGTTTGAATAAAAGAGCGCATTCGCATTTGGAGGAGCGTGGAGCGCAGTCGGAAGAGATGGCGACTGTCGCGTGCATCCGATACCAGGTTCCCGGTTCGGATTTCCCGCCTTGGCCAGCCAAGCCTTTGATCCCTCTGGGATCCACAAATTGGTAGCAGACTTGTCTGGGAAGGATAAGCCACAGACTTACTCATCGACTGGTCAAATGATCGTACAGGCCAAGTACATACGCATTGCCTAAACGACATCCAGTAGAAGTAGAATGAGTGGCGCTTAAGTAACACCGTCCTTTATCCTTTATCGTTATTCGCAATTGGAGGTCTCGCAGTATGAGCTCCAGTTTTCCGAGACAAGTGCTCACCTCTGTGGCGTGAGAGCCAGCTGCTCTTCAGAATGTATTGGTTTGATCGAAAAGACTTGCACAACAATATTACTAGCACAACAATATTACAATACAATACAATATATCACAATATACAAAGACTCAGTCTACGATATAATCTCCATCCAAGTCCAACGATAAGGTCCTGCCCCATCTTTCAGGCGGCCTTTCAATTCCTTCGCGCCTGAATCTCGAGGGCAGTGAGGAAAAGAATTCAGAAACCTCAATTTCCAGTTGACGTCGATCATCGAACTCTCTACCTCGAAGATACTGATTCAAAGCTCTGAACAGGCGGCAGTCACAAGGAGCGAGGTCTGAAGAGTACGGCGGATGAGGCAGATCTTCCCAGCCTAATACCTGGATTTTCTCGCGTCTCATTTTTGCTACATGAGGACGCGCGTTATCGTGCAGCAGGTAAACATTTTCCCGTTCTGGACGTTTTTGGCGCATGGCTTCGGCCAAGCTCTGGAGCTGGGTAGCGTAGACACATGCTGTGACTGTGGTCTTGTCAGGGCCAACATGGGCACCTAAGCGTCGCGCGTACTAGGCGACTAGTGAGATCAGTGATGGGTCGGTCGATCAGGCGCGTAGGTGATCGGCGCGCAAACGATCTCGGGTCCGCATAAATGGAGCGCCATCACTTTTCAGGTCTCGTTCACTTTCTCCGCGGGTCGCCCTCTCCCGCGGGCCTCCGACGTCCACCGTATGTTCTTCTGTTTTAATAGTCCGTCTCGCTCATTGATTTTATTGATAATAAAGGCTTGTTTTACAACTGTGTTTCGACCTTAGCACAACGGCACCGATCGTAGTATTTACTGGCTGAAGCTCTCATCCTTGACATGAGGCCAATTCGGGGCAGAAACACGACTATTCGGTAAGCTGTTGGTCGCCAGAGTGGTAATAGTAAAGCCATTGGCTCTTGCGGGTGTGGTTAACATAAAGAACCCGGCTTTTATCACCAGTAACAATGTCGTTCAGAAAGTCCTTCCTGTGCGAGCGAAGATGCAGTGACTCAGCAACACTGATTCGGCATGCCTTGTCAGAGTCCCGCAGCTCATGTAGTACTCAAGACGACAAAACTTTGCGGCACCCAAGGATCTCCAGCTGCCTCACGACGGTGCTTTGCGTATATCCAAGTGTCGCCGCCAATTCGCGAGTGGTTGAACCCCTGGCTTCACCTTGAAGGCTTCGCGCAAGCTGTCTTCATCCACAACAGAGGGGCGTGCTTAACGAGGTTGATCTTCGAGAGATATCTTTAGCCTTGGAGCGCTGATACCAACGGCTGATATATTCCCTGAATGCTGCGCAGATGTTGGAGGCTGCGGTCCTTGCGGAATGGCCTTGCAGAAATTCGTAGCAGACGGTAGGTCGCAGGATGTTGCTGCTTATCGTTGGCGTTGTTGCTTATTCGTACTCGACGAGGCCTTATTTAGTATGCTTGAGGAAGCTTTTTTAGAATGTACTGTGACGTCAACACACAATATCGATCCTCTAACAGCTGTAAAAAATTTAACAGGTAGTAGCATAAAGTGTTGCAAGACTTTTCGATCAACCTAATATTACGCTTTGAATAAATATTAAGATGTACCGCAATGGAGATAGCGTAGATGAGCAGAAAAATGAAGGCCGCCAGGAAGTTTGTTATCACTTGATCTCTAAGGCAGAAGACGATCAAGTACGAGAAAGCACACTAAAATTCAGAATTATTGAGAGCCGCTTCGATATATGCAGTTACGAAGCCACCCACCATACCGCACACGGTGACACAGATGTGAGGAACGTGGCTCTCATTCTCGTACGTTCTTGACCGTATTGTTGCCACCAGCCTTTCACCAGCCAAGAGCAGCATATGAAGACCACCTGGAAATGAGGTCCATAAGAGCTTTCATTGAGGTACCTCCAAAAACCCAACATTGCAAAAGCAGGATGTAACCGCACAAGGACCATTTTAGGAAGGGTATTTGCCAGAAAATAAATAGTATAACGGCAATGATACTGCAACATTGAACTGAGATACTTTTGCTTTTGCTAACGGGAAACCGTGAATCCTTCAGGAAGGGCGCTTGCTCCTGACCCTATGCAGGTTCTTCTTGAAGGACTGAGCGTCAAAGAAGAAAGGTTTGATTCATTTCAGAACAATCGGTCACTTCCTTACATCCGCTGTGCTTGCATCTGGGTCGTGAAACAAATTTATCGAATAACACAGTATCACGGAGTCTGCTGTTCCCGTGCTGAAGGTGTTGGTAAGTAACAAAATTTATTTTAGGCCTGATATCTTGCGTAGCTTGTTGTCTTCAAAGAAGGTAGTTCAGAAAGCGTAGTTCGATACTGCTCCACTAACTTTGACCAGCGAAGAGTAACAGCGGCGCCTCCTCCCGAGCTTTCAAGAGTACGAAACGGTCGAAACCTCGGATAAACAATTCTACCTCCCTACCTCATTTATACAGTACAGCACAGTAGAGACTCCACGTACTCATGCTCGAGCTTCAACGTGAGAGAGCAAGGATTTAGTACCGCGACACAAAGGAATGCCGAAGGAGCTTCACTTATGGGAGACAATAGAAAATAGTAAAATCTCCCCTTCCATACACGTATTCTCGAATTCATTTCAATGCTTCATAATCTAAATAGTTCTGAACAGCGTTTCTCTGGAAGAGGAAGAAAAATGCTCGGCCCTTCAATTGTTTATACAACTGGAACGCTGGAAAATTCCAACGTTTTCCTGAACTATGGCCTCAGCAGTCAGACGGTCCCTTGTTGGTTGTATTAACAGGGCTGCAGCGCCTTCAAGTAGGAAATCAAAGAGGATGTTGCATCCCTGAGTATACACTTTGCTACACTTCTGAGGTCTCTTCTTACTGCTCTCTGTGCTAACAAAGAGCCCCACGTCTGCATGCGTAGAGACAGTAGAATAGATACAGCATTATTAGCAGAGTAAGTTGACAGCGAAACAATGACGACTGGAAGTGACAGGAGTTGGCTGGCCTGGAGGTCTCGGCAGCGGCCTTATATGCGCCTCGTTTCTCGCCGGTCGTTACTTTGAGCTGCCTTGGCGAGTTACCACCGCGCCCACGTGGGTGGTCATCAGCCTTCTACTAGTCGGCTACGGCGCGCTACAGTAGATCACCTCTGTGATTCTCTAGCCATAACAGAGGAATGCCAGAATTTTTCATAGACATGAATTAGCTTTAATTTAAAATCCAGACTGCGCTAAGACTTGCGTTCAACCAAGTTGATCATTTTTTCGAAAAGCAATCGAAGTTGTAGGAACACAGAATAGTGCGGGTCACTCACCTACATACATGCACGTGTCGCGCATGTCTGTGCCGAGAGTCAGGGCCGAGTCGCCAGGTTCAATGTTCAGAATCAAAAGCTTTAGACAGTAGTACACTCGCCATACGGAGGTGACGCAAAACGACAACACGAAGCTGTCCAGTATAATGATAAGGTTGGTGTGAATCGACCGCAGTCGTGAGAAGACGATGAAAAATATGGATGAGACGACGAAACCAACAACGTGTAGCGACATCTCGAAATATAGGAAAAGGTGGAATACGAGTCGTACGGTAAGTGGTGAAATGCTCTCCAGTGATTCCATCCTTCGCCTGCAACAAATTCAACTCAAAGAATGGGTTCGGGTGCACGCAACGGACATAGGTTTGCCCTGAGGAGTTAAAAAGACAGTAAGTGGATTAGGATGGATGGCCCAGGAATTAAAGCGCAGTTTACATATTTAATCAATTAATTATATTTTTATTTATTGCACTGAGAGGTGCACTTAACAATCGAACGAAACAAGCTTATAACAGGAATAGTAATATATGTTCCGATGTGCTATTCGATCAGTTAGGAAAAATATTGGTTAAAAGAAAAAATCATAGCGGATCAGGTTCACTATCAAATTCACGCAGAGGCAAAATGGATAAAGCCGATGAAGCAAAAAAAATACGAACATTACTTCGGTGCATACATGATTGGTGTACAGTTCTATGATGACCTGAAACGAAGTTTTAAACGAAGAGCAGATAAGGAGGGAAAAGCGAGTAAGAAGATAAATAGGAAAAACGGGAGCATATAAAAAACTGGGTTTTATAATAGTTAGCGACCGAGGTGGTAACTTGATAGACTGGTATGAACACAATAATGAGGTTGCGCTACGATTTTAAAAACCCATATGCTTCGTCAGAGAGGGAGCGAGTAAGATTACATGGGCAAAGCAGGACTTTATAAAAAAAGCGTATGTGTTTTTCCATTAGTGATACTACGGCTGCACAATACTACCTCATCTCATAATGATATTTTTTGCTATCAAAACTCTATTGCCAGGCAGGACTCGAACCCGCACCTCCTGCTGACTGGGCAAGAATGCTCTACGCCATTACATCACCGGCGCTGTTCGTAATTGTGTAGTCCTATTTGGTCTCATCCTGTTCTTAATTGTAATCGTGTAGCTGTCCAGATGCATAATAAATAAATAAATACTGCTTACTTGAAACAGTGATGTGAGCATATGTATTTCTTTCTAAAACCGCTCCTTTTCTAAAACCGTTTACATGTGTGTTACTCTACGAACACACACAGGAGTCTTGCCATCGATTAAATGAAAGCCGCGACGAGCTGGACAAGTGCATGGTGCGATTCTCTCTTTTGATACTCTACTAATTGGTGCCGTTCTTGCTTGTACTTACTATTCTGTGCTCCGGATCAAATCTTATTTACTATTTTCTGAAAAAAAAACAGCTTTTTATAAAAACTCAGACGATTGGTTCAATTGTTAGGCGCGATTAGCACAGTCGGACGAGGTGCTGGCTGTCGCGTGTACCCGATATCAAACCCTTGATATGACATTCATCAGCATCAGTATTTGGCGGTATTTTCACCGTCAGAGGGCGTTAAGCGGTTGATGAATCTGGCCCCATGTTTCTGACTAGGATTTCTCGCCTAGACCAACCAATTCACCGATCCCTCCGGGTAGGTGAATTGGTACCAGACTTGATTTGGAAGGATAAAGGGCAGACTTGTTCATCGGCTGACCGTAAGCCATTGTATGGCTAAATACGCGTTCAAATCGTGTCTATGACATGCCGTGGAAGTAGAATGCGTGGCGCGCCCCAAAAAGGGATTGAGTATGGCCATCCGTTATCCTTTTTATGTTCAAATATTGGGACAGATGATTTAAAAAAGAAGATCATACAAAATTTTCCTTAAACGAAATACAGTGCGTTTGAAAAGTGTAAGGCCACCCCAATTTTGTAAATTTTGGATTTTTACGAGATTTCGCGTTCAGAGGCTGGTTCCACTGAATTCGCCGTAGTCGAAAACCATACCTGAAAATAAAGAAGGAAACCTTTCTTGGATACAAAATTTTTTAGGAAGAATTCATTGGTTTTCCACTGTTTTAAATAAGGACACTAACGATGCTGGTTTTTATACGTGCAATTTTTTCGCACTGTCAAACCAAAACTACTCAACATTGACACTGCTATCATCTACTATCCTTATATCAACATGTCACGTAGTATCCGGCTGTCCGTTGGCGAACAAGCTCAAGTTCGAGCTCTATATAATGCAGGACACTCCTCTCGTGAAATCGCTGATCAACTTCGTCGCTCCAGTTGCGCTATGTCCAACTATCTAAAAGATTCTGTTGGATATCGAAGAAAACCAGTGTCTAGAAGGTCTGTGCTCTCTGAACGATATGTTCGACACATTCATTGACTCCTATCGAACTCGACGGCTTCGATCAGCCAAGTTAAGGCAGGCTTATCGTTGGATGCATCGCAGACGACCATCTAGAGGGCAGCCAGACAGAGCGGCAACATTGTCAGGGAGGGCAGACAGAACTCCAACGCCGCGCAAGCCCCCCAGGATGTCCCGCACTGTGCGAGACGAAATTGGACGAGTTGTCGCGGTCCGAATGCTTTTGACAGGAACGGCTAGTGACGTCATATGCGCGCGGTAGCCGCACCTGCTGCTGGACGCACTAGAGCGCGAAAGTGTCGAAAGTGCCCGACGTCGACCGAGTAGCAGGATAGAGACATAAAATGAGGATGAGACAAGTCTGATGTCTCCTGGTAGGGAAGTGGGAGCGGTTGTTAACAAAGTGCGGGCGGAATGAGACTCAATCTATTACGAATGAGTGAAATGAAACTGTCAAGGATCTGGTGAGGAAAATTTGAAACAAATACTGGGGCGGGACTATTAACTATGTAGAAGTTTCGGAAGCGTGTTTGTAAGTTGCTATTGGGGCTACAAGAAAAAACTAGGGGACATGCTCACCGTAGGTTTGGAAGTTGTAGAAAACTCGAACTACAACATGAACAGAAGTCGGAGTAAGTCGGGGAAGAAGTGCGATCGAGATAAAATTTCGACTCAGTGGGTAGAGAATGATCCTCTAAAGGAGAAAACAGAAAGGAATAGCGACGCAAGAGAGCCTCTAATTTTAAGGAGTCTTTCCCACAGGCTGTCCATCTTGTCACATCCCTTCGACATTTCTCTTCTAGTTGAGAAGCTTGAACACTGACAAAAATTTCGTACTCCGCGGCGAAGCACGCGTCACCGAGCGCACGTCCGCGTTTCAGCGTCGTGAGGTCGCATGCGGCTGGCGCGCGGCGTCGCGCTGGAATTTTGTCCTGGAGCCCATTGTCTGTGACTCATTGAAGAGAGCTTCGAGGCTGACTGAATGCCACAAGGCCGAACTTCCTAAATTTGCGCGTGAAAACATCAGGACTGATTGGAGCACGGTACGCCATTTTTCCGCTATGAAATTCCTCTTACTTGAACGAGTCCGGTGCTTTCAGATAGTCTTCTCCGACGAGAAGAACTTCAATTTGGTCGACCCCGATGGATCCCACTGCTTCTGGCGGGATCTTCGTAAGGACACACTCGTCTTCAGCAGACGTAGGTGGTGGCTCCCAAATGATCTGGAGAGCGTTCTGTAGCTCTGGTGCTCTTCGGCTTGCATGTACCATGAGCCGAATGAAGTCGCAGAACTTTATAACTTTAGTCGCACAAAAATGTTCTTAAAGATCATCTACTACCATTTCTTCGTGAACATCATACACAACAATTCAGTATTATGCAGGGTAATGCTTCGGTGCATGCCAGTAGATCAACCATCTTGTGGTTGAACTCCAAACTCGTGCTAGACCGACCAGTCTCTTCAACGAACCTGAGCCCGATTAGGAACATCTGGTGAATGACTGCACGTTAGACATATGCCAATGAAAAGCAATTCAACAGCAGTCGAACGACTGTGTAGAGCGATCGAGGCGGCGTGGCACTTGGACCCTGATATCCTGAAGAACTAGGCGGAAAGTGTGCCAGACAAAATTTTTGAACTTATTTCCAATCACGGCGGACCTGCCAATTATTATTTGGAATTTGTATTTGTAACTGCTGATTATTGATTGTAATAAAATGGAAGTGAGTCTGTGGTGGCCTTATACTTTCAAAACAGTGGAAACCCAATGATTTCTTCTTGAAAAGTTTTGTATCCAAGAAAGGTTTCTGATTCATTTTTAGGTATGGTTTTCGACCACGACGAATTCAGTGCAAGAAGCCCATGCCGCGAAGTGTTGTAAAGAAATACAAAGTTTACAAAATTAGCAGTGGCCTTATACTTTTGTATTATTAACCGTTTTGGAGAGTCTCTAATTTGTTTGGGAAAAAGTCAATTTGGAATAAGTTCACTTCTATTTTGAAAGTGTCAAGGATGCCTAAAAGAGTGTCTATTCTGTCGCGAAAATGGGATGAACAAGTGTATCCCTTGTTCACGTGTCAGATGTCGCTTTTAATCGCATCTGCTATTCTGACTCCAAAAGTGCGGGCGGACGCATAGAAAATAAAACAGAGTTGCTCTTATTATAATGAGTTGGCGAAAGGAGGTACATGAAAGACTAAGTTCCAGCGAATGAGAGACGATTATCACTTGCGGCGGGAGGTCAGAAACCACTTCCGCCCAACTGGCTTACTCATTATTGTCCCATCCACTATTAATCTTGCGAAGCTGTTATGATACTTTCAAGACACGGTGGAATGAAATGGATTTTAGGGACTCTGAGTGGAAAACATCTTCTTTCACGCCACGATAAGCAAGATCTTTTGCCACAAGCAAGGCTGCACAATAAAATAACACCTATTGTTCGCAGTACAGAAGGAGTTGTTCCATTCTGAGAATTTCTGGGAATGAAAAAAAGTCACTGAATCGCATCGCGATTGCATGAGATGAAGTAGTAAATAAAACCTTATGTAATAGTGAAGTAGAAATTCTGCTAATGAGCGCAAACGAATGTATGTAAAAGAGCAGCACGCACTCGACTTTTAAGCGCTGAAGAAGCATCCGTGCTCGAAGTGCCCAGCGAGGACAAATCCGATTTACCTTTCGCTTGCCTACCTAAACACTTGTATTGTACATTTTGGATAATGCATCCTTTATTTTCCATCTATGTAGAATGCGTGGCGCGTCGGAAACACAAAATAAATTGTCCTTTCTCTGATAACTAGTTTTTAAATTTTCCTTTTAGTAATGTTTTTTGAATAATGTTGTTTTCAAAAAATGGCTTAGAGGCGAGAAATAAATGTGGACAGACCGTTGAGTAACATTTAAAAATATCCGTCAAAACTTGTTCACAGTTTATATTTCATTTGTGTTGGTGAAGAAATGAGTGGTAGCTTTATTTGCAATGCTAAAAATTATGAATAAATCATGAATCTGATTGAAACAAGTTGAATGGAAGTTAGTTCGTTCTGGATAGGAGACCGCATTGGCGTTATGTTGCTACTACTACGACATGCAACCAAAAGCCCTAGAGAGTGTACTCTAACGAGCACTGAATGTAAGGGGACGTCACAGTAAACCTCTAACACAACTGCAGCAAGATTTGTTGCACGCAAAGGAGGTTCTTGATAAGCTGTCGACCAAGATTTTGAACAGCTTTATTCGGCTGACGTTTCGGCAGCATTACCTTCTTCGGAGCCTGGAAAAGTCGGAAATATTCACAGTGCCATTCGCCCAAGCATCATTTCTTCCTACAGAGTAATCATCTTAAAGAAAATAGAGACAGGATCAGAGACAGGAGTTTGTAGAGGACGGCTGACCTGACAGATGGTTGCCGTTGAGGGCCACCGCTAAAAATGACTATTAACTATTAAACGAACTATTAAATTGCTCATTACTGAGAACTCTTTTATGATGATTGCCTAGCAAATCAGCTGGAAAGAGGATTTAAATAAATGGAAAGTTGCTGATAGATAAATTGTCGTCGACGGCTGAGTAAGTATTGCGAAAGAAGTGCTCTTCCAAAAAACCTTGCAATCTGTCAAATGTTGCCTAGAAGGGAAAAACGATTCGTAAAAAACATAGTTCTCGAGAAATAGAATCTTTTCTTCTGTTAGTCATGGACTCAATCAGAAGTGTAGAGGGGAAACGGGGACAAATATGTATGGCAGGGTGAATGTGAACGCGGCACCGCCCCACCGGAAATTGATGTCGAGTACTACGCAGCCATGAAGCGCAGGTGGTCCTCTCAATTACGACTAAATAAGGAAAATGTTTAGCCAAATGGATTTTCTTAGCGTTGTTCTTTCTGCCGCCATGAGATCAGTCATTTGGGCCTTGTACCACTAATAAGTCCTCCGCTTTGATGTCAACACCGTCTTCTCGCTGAAATGGTCATTTTTATCCAACACAGCAGGGTTGGTCTATAAGAAACTGCCCTTTCTTGTCAGGTCTCTTCCCATTATATTATTCCTCGTGTTGGTTTTCATTCCTTTCCTATGAGAACTTGTGTGGCAGTGAAGCAGGCTCGGTGAAACCTCACTGATGCTTAATGTGCGTCTTGAGGAGCTTTGGGACATAGTCGTCTTTCTCCGAAGCACTCTCTGCTGTTCTACCACGTGCACTTTCGTGGCGCTTCTAGCTCTAAGGAAGGTTTCTTCAGAGAAATCAGGCACTCAGGTTGAGCGACGTCCGACGCGAACACATTTTCTCCTTGATAACCTCCGCTCGAAGTTCACTCCTCATTTCACAACACCTACTGTAATGCAGTTTAAGCAGAGTTTCGCAATCACTCTTTCCAGCTCTGAAGGGGAATGCACAAATTCCTTCAGACGGTTTTCTCTGTTTCTGTTTCTCTGTTTGACTTCTTAAAACGTTGCACATGATTGGCAAACGGGCCAGCACATGATTGGCAAACAGGCCACGGCCTTAGCTGCAGTCATCGGACGCTCACGTCAGCAGAGATCCTCGAGTGTTTCCCATCTCCCCATATATACTACCCTAATCGAAGTAGAGCGGGAGTGTAGGATGCCGCTGTGCCTTACTTTCATCGATCTGAAGAAGGCATTTGACTCCGTCAAAGCTGAGGCTGTCGACGAAGTAAACCACTACGCCAGGGCATCCAAGGCAAAGTTGTGGTTCTGCAAGAACTGTAAACAGACACGGCACCAGGAGAAATTCTGCGATATCGCGCAGCTGCGGAAAGATTCCGAGCTGCAGAGAACTGGACGGAGTAGCCGTCATGGTAGGGACGGAGGTTTGGGGAGCCGTCGTGGAATCACTAAAGGCCTTCCTACTCATCATCACCTACAGTGGTCTCACCATTCTACAATGACAGCCCGGAAAGCAGAAGATGCGGGTTCGAGTCCCGCCTGGCGCAAGAGTTTTGATCGCAACTAAACATCCTCCTAACAGCTTCTATCTTCTATAATAGCCGCTCTAGGCTTAAGCAAAAATGAAAAACATCATTTCTACGAAGGCCTTCAGCTTAACCGGTTCCATGCTGATATCAGCGGCCGGTTCATCCCGATATCACGGGTGAGTGCTGATAGGCGAGACTGCTAGGGAGATATCGTGGATGTTCTGTTCGGTCAAACAGCGTCGGTGGTGTAAGGCGAACATCGCTGCCCGGAAAGCAGAAGATGCGGGTTCGAGTCCCGCCTGGCTCAAGAGTTTTGATCGCAACTAAACATCCTCCTAACAGCTTCTATCTTCTATAACAGCCGCTCTAGGCTTAAGCAAAAATGAAAAACATCATTTCTACGAAGGCCTTCAGCTTAACCGGTTCCAGCTGAAGGCCTTCGTAGATCTTCAACGTGAAGAGAGGTGTTCGGCAAGGGGATACCGCGTCTCCCCGAAGCTCTTCAGCGCCACCCTTGAAAGCATTAGCCAGGCGAAGCGAGTGCTGGCCGAGTTCGGTTAACGTTGGACTACAGCTTAGTCTTACGTAGACTATGAGAAACAGTCCAGTTTCTAACGCCCCATCCGTCACTTCCTCTAGTTTAGCCTTTTCAACTGAAGTAGCTCAAGATGCCTGAGTAAAAAGTGAGGAAGCGACGGAACTTTGAACTCCTTTGAAGCGCACCTGCAGACCATTCATCCCTTTGCTGTTCTACTCTTCAATTCCTACAGTTGTTCATTCTGTCTTTTTAACTGCTATAACTTTTGACATATAAGTCCCTCTTATTGTCTAAATCTCAATCTCATGTGCAGTAAATCAAACAAGTAAGTTACCTTCTCCCAATTCAATCCATTTTCGTGTGCCAAAATCAACCTTTCCCGCTGGCTAAGATGACATGAATTGTTTTGCTTTTCTTTCCCACGACTTCTAGAAATGACGGCCAGCGTTCTGGTGGTTGTCACATGTAAAATTTCCCAGTGCTATGCTGTCGTTTGAAGCAGCTGGTGTGCAACTCCTTTCATTCAAGAGCTCAAAAAGGGACTTTTTCAACTGCCTTTCCCCCCTCAGCACCATTGTAGAGATAGTCCCTTCTAGAAAAACGCTTTTAACTACTTTATTTACTCCTTAGTGACGCAGTTATGAACGGCTTTCCAAAGCGGCTCACAGCACACAACACCGCTTGTTCTGCGCTTCTTTCGCTGAAATTCGTCCCTTCGAGGACAATGGTATTGCGAGGTCGAATGAGCCTTCGATGCACTTCAGCAAACACTGTTGTACTTCGTGGTCCAAGCAAGATATAATGTCAGTCTTGTCGCCGCTGATCCATCAACCACATCACCTGTGATAGTTGGAGACGAGCGGGGGAACTTGTTTGAGAGCTTTGTCTCCGGTTATCAAGTCAAGTCACACAGGCAGCACGTTGGCAGCGTCGGAACTGGTTCGCCATCGGAAAACAGCACAACATGTAACAGTCGTTGCGCCTCCAAACACGGCCGACCACCCGGCCACCGTGCTGCTGCTGCGCCGACGCTGGCGCCGGCTGCTTTTCCTGCTGATGCTGGAATTCAGCTATTGTCCATTTGGCTCCTGTAGTTTTAGAAATCGTGCTTACGTTTGCCACGCAAAATACTCCAAAACTCAAACCGAGGAGAAGACTGTGAACAACGAAGTTGTTAAATACAGATAATCTTCACCGTCGAAACATTCCCCTTAGGTTTTGAATAGGTTTTTTTAGTAGAGATATGATTACTCCATGACCTGTCTTCTCTCGTGAAGCCTGAAGGTCCCATCGGGCATAATTTTCTGCAACAATCCACTTATTGTGTTCCTGCACCACTTGTTGCATATTCAGTGCTAAAGTTATCGTATCGCATAGTAACTCTCTCTCTGAGTAGCGTTGATAGTGGCCTATTATTGGAGAGCTAGCATAGTGCAGTTGCAGGAGGCGCCGGCTCCTATGTATGGTATTAGGTTGTCCCATAAGTCCTTGCAGTTTTTTTCAACGATTCACTGCAGATTTCGCCGGCGGTCTCTTGCATAGCTCTGCAGAGCTTTCGAAAGAGAATGATCTGCTCCATCAGAACATGTATTGCATTCCTTTTTTTCGTCATGAATTTTGTCAATCTTTAGGTCGTTGAAGTGGAAAGTGAAAAAATGGAAAACTAGCCGTTTGCGCACTGTTCTCTCCGCTTAGTTTTGTAATTTTTTTTGCGCAGTTTTTATAGCGTTTGGAAAACAATGTTCTGCACTACAAGAATATGTGCTATTTTTTTATTTTTGTCCTATTTTCTCACCTGTCCTTTATTGATTTTTAGGCCATCAAATTGGGACATCCGAAGGAGGATGGTTATTTTTGGCGACAGCTCCTGCTTTGTGGGGTCGGAATTTTTGGGTTGGTGTTCTATGTCATTCGAAAGAGAACGTCTTACTCTATAAGAATATGTGTTGCGTTTATTGATTTCTATTGAATATCAACAAAACGCCATAAAGAGAAAAATCGTCTTCACCAACAACTACTCCTTCTTCAGTTGTGGATAGTCGACAGAAATCAGCGCGAGCAAATATACGCGACACAAATTCTTACTGATCAAGACATCCTCTTCCAAACGACATATAACAGCAAGCAAAAAAGTCCAACCACAGAACCTGAGTTTTGATAAAAATTCGGACGGAAAAGTCGGCAAATTTGATGGCCTAAAAATCAATAAAGGACAGGTGAGAAAATAGGACCAGCACATATTCTTGTAGTACAGAACATTCTCTTCCAAATGCTATAAAAAACTGCGCAAAAAATTACAAACCTAAGCGGAGAGAACAAGTGCGCAAATGGCTACTTTTCCTCTTTTTCACTTTTCACTTCAACGACCTAAAAATTGACAAAATTCATGACGAAAAAAGAAATGCAATACACATTCTGATAGAGCAGATCATTCTCTTTCGAATGCTATGCAGCGCTTTGCAAGAGACCGCCGGCGAAATCTGCAGTGAATCGTTGAAAAAACTGAAAGGACTTATGGGACAACCTAATACATCCGCCATCGCTTAAGAATTTAGGATCAGCCGTGTTTTCCATTACCTCCAGAAATTGGAACAATCCTTGTGTTGCAAGCATGGTACACCAATTTACCAATCGCTTTATTCCCGAATTTATTGCACGGACCGAATACGCACTTAAATTTCATCAGAATTAGAATTTGTAGAGCATTCTTGATTGGGTTATTTAACCGTTGGAGGATTCACCATGCATTCTGCTTCTATGCGAAAACGGAATCTACCTATTGATCGTTGCCATCTCTTAGTACTTTATCCGAATGTCTGTCTCCTATTGTGCTTAATAACAGCGAGTGAGCTACGAGTTTTGAGAGCGCTCCAAGTGGAACGCGATCGGCACTATCTTGCAACGCGACTCAATGAAAATTTCTTTGTATTAGAGCACTTCAGAATGAATTTGAAAACATTGTTTTGTGGCCGAGGGAGTACAAATTTTATGCTCATTCAGAGGCATAAAATTTCTTGAGAAGGCTTGTGTAGGGGTACTTAATTTTCACAAACAAATTTTCTTAAGACATAACTGCATTGCCTTTGTTAAAATGTGGCTGATTTGACTTTAGGTGCGACTATTTCGGCTTGGGCAGTGCTAGGTTTGAAATAAAGGTGTCCGATTAAAACAAAACGCGTCCAGTTCAAAATTCTAATGGTAGATACTTTTTAAAATTCAACTGGGCAGCACCACTTGCGCCTGGGGACACAATTAAGCGAGGCTCGGCGACGGGTTTGGGTAAAGTCACAGTAATTAAGACACTTCTTAATTGTTGCACTGGTTTTCAGGCTTGCACATATTTTTGAATGGCGATAACATACCCAGTGGTAGGCAGAATGATGCTGAGAGCCTCTGTAAATTTGGGTGAGAAGGTTTTTGTCGTAAAAAAGCTTTTTTGTTTTAATAAAAAAATTATTTTAAAAAACGCGTTTTTGCGTCGCAAACGTCAATTGGTTCAACGTTTAGCGGCAGTGCTGCAGACAGCTCTCCAGCTGAGTCCCTTACTCTCCTCTAGGGAAGAAGTTAAAAGTAGTGCACATGGTGTTTACAAACGTTTTGGTGAAGAATGTTTACAATTTGCTACCGAACCAAGGATTCGTGCATCCTTTATACGCCTTCCCCTCCTCTGCAGGTGCTTTGCGGAGAACGGGTACGGCACAGCCGGAAAAAAGAAAACATTTTCTGAAACCTTCTGGACCTCTCCGCTTCGCATTCGAATCTTCGTTCCAAAGGCGAGCGCCTCCAAATGTCACGTCATTCACCATAAGGAACCTCTTCTTGTTGTCATCGCGTGCACATGTATTTTGCTTCCGAAACCAGTTCTTCACAACAACGCTACTATGTAGCCGGCAATTCTTCTTGAGCACATGTCTCTATGGCACTATAGAAAGATCCGAAAAAGGGTCAAAATCATTTCTCTTTTTTGTCTAGCGTCACACGACCGGGTGGTCATCGGCTGCTACTCGTCAAGGTCACACCCCACAACTGAACTGCATATCGCCACAGTTGTCGATAATGTGTTTGACTTGTTGGAAAATGCCTATGCGTTGGTTGTCGTCGTCTATTTTACCTCTCCTGAGATAACACGATTTTGGTCACTTCCCTGCTCCTGCAGTAGTCGTTCCGCCTTTTGTCTCTATTCGGCAACGGAAAGTTACACTCGGATCGAATCACGGCCACCTGTTTGCTTCTAGCTTTTAGAATTTAGCTTTCTGGGTTGTTTTGTTGGTCATTTTCTGAGAAGGTTTATATATAAAAATTCCGACTTCGCTACTTATATAGGGAAGAAGCATGGGGCACGGGTTCGGGTCCCACCTGGCGTTAGAGTTTTGTTTTGACAAAACGTCGTTAGAACTAGCTTTTCAGGCTGGTCACCAGAAGTCGCTGTTCAGGTGAACTACGCATTTAAAATTTATTCGAAGTGCCTTTCCAATATGTTAGGATATAATACTCTCTAATATTCCCTGCAGATGGCGTGTGAGATGGTCGAAGATGGTCCATTCAAGTGCAAAATCGACTGCAAGCTAGGGGTGTAAGCCTTTCATTACGAAGGAGCAACATGCTGAGAAAATGGTGAAGAACAAAGATGTGAGAAACATTACTGTTATCTTGAAGAAGCCAATCGTTGCTTAAATTTAACAGTTTTCTTAGATTTGTTCGCCTTAGGTTATGCAGGTCGGAGAGCTGTTTTGATATCGAGCTGACCTGCGTGTTCATAATTCTTTTTATGCAGGTCGGAGAGCTGTTTTGATATCGAGCTGATCTGCGTGTTCATAATTTTTTAAGTCCTACATTACTATAACTTTTCTGCAACTACTTCTACTTCTACAATAGCTGTAAGTAATTCTCTCTTTTCCCGTAAGAAGCCTCTTGAAAACGCAATTTTGACTACACCTAAATAAATGATTATACACATGCACATCCTTGGTTTTTGTCTTGCTTTTGGTAATTTATAATGTATTGCTTTTGTCGTCTTATTAATTCCCGGAAATGTCGGTGAGGCGCCTGCAACGTTCTCATCCGTTCCCACGTGGCGGAAAAGTCCAAAGGTCCTTCTTTACTCCCAGTAGAGAAAAAGCATCGTATATTTTTCCAGGAATCTACAAGTGCTACTAACTCATTGGTGAATGTCCTGGTCCTCTTTGATACTACACACGATCTGATTAGTTACGGTCTTGCCCAGCTGGTGTCTGCGATCGGACCGGCAGACGTAATTTTCGACAACCTGCATGAAGTGACAGCGTCTCTGGTTCCCTGTTGGCGATGAAGCTCTCAACTCCGTGGGCCTTATCTCACTTGTTTCTCTCCGAGCATCCGTGCAGGGCGTTTTTCCTTACTACTTCTTCGACTCTGTTAAAAGCTCCTAAGCAACTCGTTTTGTACTGCCCAGTTTGGCAATTTTTTGTTTTTCGACATCATCCTTGAACGCTGAAGCGTGCACAGATGTTTGTCCATTGAGCAACAATGGGGTAACAGTGTTTTTAACCACCGAGACATACTCCTCAATGGTAAATGCTCCATCTTTTATCTTCTTCTCTTGATACTATTTTTGATAAGGAGAAAACTCCAGTAGGCTATGAATCCTGATTTCCACTATATGATTGGGCCGAATGCTTATGCTT
This sequence comes from Heligmosomoides polygyrus bakeri, assembly GCA_947359475.1. Taxonomy (NCBI): domain Eukaryota; kingdom Metazoa; phylum Nematoda; class Chromadorea; order Rhabditida; family Heligmosomidae; genus Heligmosomoides; species Heligmosomoides polygyrus. Next base: position 33,317,647 of record OX375866.1, on the reverse strand, counting down.
CAAATTTCGACTTCGAATTTCAAATGACCATAACATCGTTCAGATCCAAGAGTTTGCATTCAGATAAACACTATACATCTTGAATATACTTCCCAACGGGAGATATTGAAATGCATTTTTGATGTAAAAATGTAAACAAATATGCAGTTGAATCACTAGAAATGCCTGAAAATATTTTTGGCATCTGCTTGGACACAATGAGTTTTCTCCTCTGCAAGCTTTCTCAGAAATCCGTGGGCATAGTGAGGCGTAAGCAGCATGTGTGAAGAATACGCAAAAACAAGTAGAACTTTGAATTCCGAACTCTGCTGATTTTATATATAGGATCGGTTTGGTCGACTATGATTGCTTTTCCGACCGGCATTGCTAGGTGGATGGCGTTCATTTCTTTGCTTGATTGAGCAGGACATGTTTTCAAACGTATCAAAGTTTGCCTTCGGGCTTTTACTAGCCTTTTTTCTACTTTAGGTTTTCCTACTACTGTTTTCCTATTGTTTAATTTCATTTGCATTTGAGAAGTAAATGCTAAAAGGAGAAAGTGATCCAAGCAGAGGAGTGCTGACTAGTAACAGATTTAACTGATCAGTAACTGATTTAACTGATTAGTAACTGATTTAACTGATTAGTAACTCTGTTCTAAGGTAGTAACTCTACCTTAGAACAGAGTTACTCTTTAGAATGGCGGATCTTTTACGTTCAATAATGTATTCGTTACAATTACGTTTTCGTTACGCTGAAGATTTCCACGAAATCTTTTCGCAAAAGAATTCATGGAAATCTTCAATCTTGCGCCACTTTCCCCTTCAGACAAAGAATTGTCAGAAGTGGTTGACTCAACCGAGCCGTTGCTAATGCTTTGACAGCGCCGCGACGTAAAGAACTGGTACTCCAACTCTCGCGGATGTTGACTCATTCGGCGAAACAGTGATACCTTCTTCTGCGCAACACTTTTTGCCAAGCGTGCCTGTTACTAGATGGTTTGGCTGCCTTGGCAATTGCAAACCACTTTATTCCAGGGACAAAACAATCAGCACTCCCCTGCTTGGATCACTTTCTCCTTTTAGCATTTACTTCTCAAATGCAAATGAAATCAAACAATTCCTCTTGCACATTAAAAAGAGATGTATGTTCGTTATTCATATCCTCAGGATTATCTTTGATCCTATTGTGAGTATCTCTGACCGTATTCATTAACTTTATAGCGTGGCAGTAGTGGCACAGTATGAAAGGGCCAAGGTTGTATAAAAGTGATCGACTTGTTCAATACCTCTCTGGGGCTCTCTGGGGCTCCACATAATTTCACTGTGTCGAACAGTCGTATCTTTGCAGCTTCTCAGAAAATCGTACAAATTGTTATGTTTTGTAGAAAACAAAGAAAACAAAAAATGAATGGAGGTATGAAAATTATCAGCAGGGTTATCCTATAGGACTGCATCTTGAACTTGCCTTCTTATGAGTTAGAATAGGCTGAGAATAAGTGAACCTTTAATGTCGGAACTACAAATTCCTGTGTAGAGATCGCTTCCATAAGGATGTTTTATCACAAAACGTGACTATACTAACGTATTTAGGAAATGTTATAGTGCCAAACAACCTAGAAGACATAGCAATAAAACTTCTCCAGCTGGACATGAACTGCGATCCTCATTAGTTAGTTTTCCACTTTGTTCGTTAGCACAGGAAATGTGAACCAGGAAATGAGCTGCTGCCTATGAAAGATTTTGCACGTACTGTTTTCTTAAGCGGAGGAACCATGTTGAGTGCAGATTAAATGGTGTCTGCTGTGAACTCCTCTACAAAGTGGTATATAGCGATGTCTACGCTAGGCATCAAGGAGTCTAGCGTTCCATTTGGCAAAAACCTTCTATAGCTAGCATAGATATAGCTCGGTTAATTCGGTCAATAGTTCTTCTATCGAGTCGTTTCGCATCTGCACAAACTTGAAAAGCGAAAGTCTATCTTCTATATGACAGGATTTCTATTCGGCGTGCAGAAAGAATGCGGTGCTCGTATGCACGGTCTGATTGCGCCATGCAGCGGTGTATTTTATCGCGCTGTTCGCTTTACTTGCTTGAGAGTTGATATAAGCTCGTAATTGTTGAGGAGTATGAATGTGCATTTTTCAGAATCTTTGCAGTTTATTTTCACCGTACTGTGTCTTCCTTCAGGATAGAGAACGCTTGAGAGTAACTACAGTCCAACAATTTTTCTGGAAAGCAAACGATTACATTTTTGCATGTATTCATCACAGTTTAGCAAGACATATAGACCGTACAAAGCTTTCTCATTTTCAAAGAGTGTGCTTCAGTATAAACGCTGGAGAAAGAATGGGTAGGATGCTTGATGAAGTTCGATCGATCACCGTTTCATTTCGCTACTAGGCTAACGAAGCCTCTCACTCCCCACAATACCGCTCGCGCCGCACGGTCAAAAGTGGGCGAAAAAACGCCAACATAGCGTCGCAAAGCGTCGCACACTCATAACTCCTTCAGATTTAGGTTTCTTGAATAATGGTTGGTACCATTCGATTTGTCTCTTCGAGGTCTACCCAAACATGTGTAAAACATTACCGGAGCAACCGTATTTTCGCAGTGGGTGGTCCAAAATTGGCTGGACGGGCGATTAGAGCAGCTTATTTCCCAGGATATGCGTGCTTTCGGAGTATCTCAAAGATGGCGTACGTCGCCAGTGCTCTGTCATGCCAGGAATGCCCCGAGAGTGCGCCGTGCACAATGCACACAGAGCCTAACCTATCAATCGAGTGGGCAAGCGCATGTCCCCTGCGCTTCTATCTTCTCTCACCGGAACTGTGACGTTTTCAAGAGTATTTCGAGCCGTTTGGAGAATGTTATCAGAAATTCCCCGCCATCCCACTCAGGATTAGCTCCAATTTGTCCCAGCGAAACTTTGGTGTGCGCCGTGAACAATGCACAGAGAATCGAACCTTTCAATCGAGGGGGGGACAGCACAATAGCTCTGTCAAGTTGGAACCTTTCAGGTTGCAGCTTGTAGGTCTTGTAGGCAGTCGAACGGTCTGCTAGCACGCCAAAACAGAATGGTTTAGCTTAGGAGGGGGTAATGTTATAGGGGTGCGAAGATGCAGGTGAGGCTTGTGTGAAGCATTTTTTCCGATTTCTGTGGACCAGTGCGAGAAGACGCCACAAGCTAACGGCCTTAAAATGCGTAAGCGAACAGAGCGCTTAAGGTACTTTACGACGACGTGCTCGTAGCTCCTCAGCTGCCCAAACTGCCTAGCCTCAGCTGCCGTTTTAGAGCGGCGAAACCTAGCGGTTAGAGTTTCTTGCGCTCCTACTCGCCCAGACTTGAGTCATCGACACTCGAAGTCGAGATTTTCAAAAACGAACGTCGGATTCGTAATCAGCGCCCCAAATAACCCCTAGACGATTTTGGACGAAGCTTGCACGAGGAGATTTGGCCAATTTCGAAAATATCGGTTTTCGATGACGTCATCATCCGCGCAGCTCGGCCTAGGGCGCCCACGTCCTCGATAGGATATTGCCGAAAAATTGATGATTCCAAAATCGGTCGAAATTGACACCGTTCGATAGCGCTTTTCATGCTGAACGGAACGATGTCATTCCGAGTGTCGATGACTCAAGTCTGGGCGAGTAGGAGCGCAAGAAACTCTAACCGCTAGGTTTCGCCGCTCGAAAACGGCAGCTGAGGCTAGGCAGTTTGGGCAGCTGAGGAGCTACGAGCACGTCGTCGTAAAGTACCTTAAGCGCTCTGTTCGCCTACGCGTTTTAAGGCCGTTAGCTTGTGGCGTCTTCTCGCACTGGTCCACAGAAATCGGAAAAAATGCTTCACACAAGCCTCACCTGCATCTTCGCACCCCTATAACATTACCCCCTCCTATACTAAACCATTCTGTTTTGGCGTGCTAGCAGACCGTTCGACTGCCTACAAGTCCTACAAGCTGCAACCTGAAAGGTTCCAACTTGACAGAGCTATTCTGCTGTCTCCCCCCCCCTCGATTGAAAGGTTCGTTTCTCTATGCATTGTTCACGGCGCACACCAAAGTTTCGCTGGGACGAATTGGAGCTAATCCTGAGTGGGGTGGCGGGGAATTTCTGATAACATTCTCCAAACGGCTCGAAATAGTCTTGAAAACGTCGCAGTTCCGGTGAGAGAAGATAGAAGCGCACGGGACATGCGCTTGCCCACTCGATTGATAGGTTAGGTTCTGTGTGCATTGTGCACGGCGCACTCTCGGGGCATTCCTGGCATGACAGAGCACTGGCGACGTACGCCATCTTGGAGATACTCCGAAAGCACGCATATCCTGGGAAATAAGCTGCTCTAATCGCCCGTCCAGCCAATTTTGGACCACCCACGGCAAAAATACGGTTGTTCCGGTAAAGTTTTACACATGTTTGGGTAGATCTCAAAGAGACGAATCGAATGGTACCAACATTTATTCAAAATACCTAAAACTGAAGGAGTTATGAACGTGCGACGCTTTGCGACGCTATGTTGGCGTTTTTTCGACCACTTTTGACCGTGCGGCGCGAGCGGTATTGTAATGTATTGGTTAGGATTGTGCAGAGTAAAGAATTCACTTGGCATTTGATCGGCCACTCTTACTTACTCAATAAGTCAAACACAGTTTTCAAGAGCTCGCATGAAATCTTATGGACAAGCATAGTGGGGCACATCCTCTATGTCCTTCTACAATTTTTAAAAATATCTCCACCCTCTGATGTCTTTTCTTTGTTTTGTGCGATTACCGGTTTTTTTAGGTTTCACATTGTGTGGCACATCAGTGCTTCATGAAATAAACATTGTTAAGAAGATTCGCAATTTCGAAATGCTGCACTTTGATTTTCAAGCTTACCATTATCTGTACAGATTTGAGCTTAAATGAAACCGATGCCCTCCACCAAGCTTTTTTCTTTTTTAGAATGATGTTCAGGAATATCCCAACTCCATATCCATTAACTCCACATCCAAACAGCATTATTTAAAGAGCAGTCAAATCACCTCAGTTTTCAACTCTTGTTGTGTTCTTGATTTATTTTATCCTTGTTCTTTTTATTGCGTTCTGATACAATGATGGTGGTTCTTCCTTCATTGTTCCTGGCATTTTTCCATTGTGGCACACCTATGTGTGCATGAAATAAATAAATAAATAAATAAATAAATAGTCCTATTTCTTGTTTGTTTGTTTTATTCTCCTCTAATATTTATTTACTCTATATTGTTTCAAGAGTGGCCAAAACTCAGTGAATTCTTTGCATTTGACCCAAAAATTCGTTAGAGATTCAATTGAAGGCATAAAAGGCTTCACTATCTTCTAATCAGACTCGTAAGAAGGCACTTCCAGACTGTGCTAAAGTGTGAGGGATGCTACGAGTTTCGAAGCATCATGGGTGAGGAAATTGGATGCTTTAGCAGCACCACCAAGTAGTTTTGCGTTCTAACAACCACGTGAGAGAGGCAAAACCAGTTCTTACCTGATCGACTCCTTTTACTTAGCTCCAGCTTCGCCACAGTTAAAAAATCAAGACAATGGTAATTAGTTATAGTCGTTAATGCTATCGAATTCGCGCACAAGCCACCGCATGCCGCTGGATTGTGTAAGGTCATCTCATTCAGCAACTCATGCAGAATTCCTCATCCTCTGTTCACTCTACTGTTCTGTGATGGCTTGTTTGCTTGAATAGTTTGTTATTACGATTGTTAATGTCAAAGCTCGCTGAGCTACATCGTGTTTGTTATTTTTGTTGTCATGGGGTCTCATTCCACGTATTATCATGAAGGCACCTCAAATGCGACATTCCAGATAGCGTAGTAGACGGTAGCCGTTGAGAAATTACGTAGTTTATACTGCTCATACTGTTCCGATTCCAAACCGCCCACCCTGGAGTGACACATGGCTTTATTGCCCTGTTCGCAAGCTAAACATCGAGGTTCTGAGGAGCGTGTTTCTAGATTTGGAGTAAAGATGTCAGAACATTAGAGTAAGAGTAAGGTCAAAGACTTTGCAACCTCGCTGCTCCATGAGTTACGAATTCTACTTCTACGGGATATCATGGAAGCCATTTGAATGCATATTTGGACTATACAGTGACAAGTGGTGACCTGATGATGGAGAAGCCAGTGTTTTATCCTTTACGGGGATTCCAAGTCTGGTAGCAGTTCGAAGACCCGAGGAGACGGAATGCTTGGTTCGCTTGGGCTCGACCCAAACAAGGACCATCGACTCACAGGATTTCTAATCAGAAATCAGTTTTATGCTCGGTCTATCAATACTCAACCAAAAAATGGCGGCAAAAGATGCGCCGGTATTGAGACATTCCATAAAAAATCCTGGTTTGTATTTCAGGTTTTGATCAGAAAGCAAAGGGGCAGTACGTCTTCTAGAGCACTTATGCTAAAACCGGACAAATGATACTTCAAACACATGAGGAGCAAGGAGAAGGGAACTGCCTCTGCATCACACTAGTAATTCCTAGGTGACGAGAGTTTCGAAAAAGAGGCCTATTAGTTCGTTGCGTATGAAATGGCCGATTTTGTTACCTCAAATTCTGGTCGATTTTTCGTGGCTACGAATGTTCCCATTTCAGACACTGTATATACTTTCTAAAGAGAGCAGGATCTCCGCTTTTGTAGCACTTACAGCTTTTGTGGAGTAGTTGCGTTCTGCCGAGTTTATGAGGCCGTTTTTACAGCATGAATCAACGTGATATTTGGGTGCTCTACTTAATGGAAAAGTCGACATAAGGGCGCGGCCACAGCTCGTAACATCAACGCTGCATTTGAAAGGATTTCGTTAAGGACCGCACAATTCGCCACCGGTTCGAAAAGTTTCGATCTGGAGATGAAAGAAGGCCGAGGTATGCAGCCATCACTCCTTAACGACGACCAACTCAAAGCGATGGTGGAAGGGGATCCGCGTTGAACTAGGAGAGAGCTACAGCATTTCGGCGTCGAATGCAGCGCTATCATTTACTACTTAAATGCGGTCGGAAAAGAAAAGAAATTGGAAGAATGGATCGAACACGAACTGACCGCCGGGCAGATGCTGAAGCGCCTCGACACCGGTGTTTCGTTAAGGCTGCGGAATCTAAGGGAGTCTTTTTGGACAGATCGTGACATGCGACGACATCGCTTTGCACAATGGCTGGACAAGAATGAGAGTTCCAAGGAGATGCCGAAACCAAGTCTCCATCCAAAGAAGACCACGGTGTACAATGGCTGGTATAGTCCATTGCAAGTTTTTGAAGACTGGATGGACCATCACAGCAGAGGAGCACTGTGCCGAAATTGAAGTGATGCGCCAGAAATTGGTTGAAAAACAGCCGATTTTGGTCGATCGAAGAGGCCCAATCCCACTGCACGGCAACGCGCGTCCGCACGTTTCAAAGTTGCTGTCCAGAAACTGAATGAATTGGGATACGAAATTGTGCCACATCCAGCATATTCACCACATCGGTCACCTACCGATCATCCTTTTTTCAAGCATTTAGATCGTACAGATCGCCATGTGAAGGATAAAACATTCAGCAACAATGATTATGTCGGAAATGATCTCCTTTGTTTTTTAGTTCTCGTAGTTCTGCTTTTTATAAAGATGGAATCTCTAAGCTATTGTCGTGTGGGGAAAACTATGGGAAATGCAATGGTGCTTACTTCGATTAATAAAGTTGCTCCAAAGTAAAGCTATGATCTGTCAAAGTTTCCAGTCAAAATCAGTCATTTCATGCGCAACGACATGATACATAGAAGAAAAGCTTTTTACAAGTTAGGTACGCAGGACGGTTTATTTCGTTCTATAATTTCAGTTAATCTCGATTGGACGCGTTCAGCGCAATCGAAGGAGGTGCTGCCATCGCATTACCCTGTACTATTATGTATTCCTAGTTCGGATTTCCCGTCAGGCAGACCAAGCCTTCCATCCCTCCTGGGTCTGTGAATCGGTACCAGGCTCGTCTGGAAAGGATAAAACGCTGACATGCCCATCGGCTGACCACCATAGGTCACTGCACGGACCAAGCGCGCAAAATTACCTACACGATATCCCGCAGAAGCACATTGAGTGGCGCGTCCCAAAAGAGGTTGACTTGTGCTTTTGCTTATTATCCTTATGATCCTTTAATCTGCTGTTTGGTATAATGCAAATGTTTTGAAAAATGACACTTCATTATAGTCATTGTATAGGCCGAGTACCTCCACGACACCACATAGAAGTACGTAAGTAGAATGCATGGCGCATACTCTAGGACAAATTGCTTATCGTCGTCCTTTATCTTTTAATTCCAACCAAACTTACTTAAGCCACCTAAAAAAACATAAGCCAAAGCATGTTCATTCGCCAAGAATCCAGTCTTCCACTCGTCTAGTAGTCTGCGCTTGTGGAAACTAATTTTTTTTGCATTTTGTCTGTGCCTTCATTACCAGACATGTCTGTAAAGAAGTAGCGCGCCATTCCGCTGGTTCTGTCTATTAGAAGACTGCTTCGATTATTAAAATAATAAAATTAAATATTATCTTTCTGCTGTACAGTGATATCCCTTTAAATTACTCTCACTCATTCTATGTAATTGTTGCAGATGTGTTTTATGTATTGCTTATGTCTAAATAAAATTTGGTGGAAGCTTTCAGCACATAGATGTGCTGAGGGTCCATGTTACTTGCAGCAGTGCATTTGAAGACATACGAATGTCTAGAATCTCTACGAATTCTTATCCAAAAAGCTCTTCAAGTACTGTTTTTCTTGTATTGCACTTGTATAATGTTCACAGAGATCGTTGTTTTTCTATATTGCTTGAGAGTGGCTAAAAACAAGACATATTGTCAGAGTCTCTTTGTTGACTAAATGCTTATTAGGGAATTTAAGAGTGTGAAGAGGACGTTTCAAACGAGGCGCAGTCAGCACCGTCCATAACCTCAATGAGACGTTAAGGCGCTTGCCGGCCAAATACGCCCTCAAATTGACTTCATGTGTATTTCTTTCTTCTTTTCTGTGTATGAAGCAACCGTCTTGCTTTCTGGTAATACTAGCGATCTACACATTGTTACAGGATAGTATTCGTATTTGAGTTATCATTGCGAGGATAGTGGGCTCACCTCTGGTCGTTTGATGCTGATTAACTTCACGGACAGTAGACATCAGCAAACGAGCGAAATGCGGAGCCAGCTAGTGTGAAGGGGACCTTGCTTTGCAAAGTATGTGTGGTCTTGCAATGAAGCTTCTTGATTAGGGTCCCGCCTGCCGCCAACAAATTAAGGTTCCGCTCACATTTCCTCCACATTACCGAAGATGAAACCATTGTGCATCATGACCCGTGTCCTTCGCAGCCTGTTACTGGCTCTTCTAATGAAACTCCTTCAGAACTCGAATGATTGTTTTATTGCTCCTAGCAGTATGTTCGCTGTCGGATGCGAAATCACTGACATCTGCGCCTTCATCGTCCTCACCCGAAAATTCAACCGAACAAAGCAAGCTGCCAGCACAGGCGGAGAAGTCAAATCTCTCCGACTACGAGGTACGCGCTCAGGATGCATTGAAGGAGGCTCATCCACTTTGATAACGTGGTGCATGGCTTTATAGGATATCTCTCCATCGACAATGCCCCCACGAACGGTTTACCACATCGATTTCACTAAGGACAACGGGACCGAGATAGTAGCTAGGCGGCGAACGATCTTCGAGGTACGACGCGGCGTCCATCATTCTTATTCCTTTGGTTCGCAATTCATTTCTTATTAGTTTCCCTAAGAATCTAACTACACGGGAAAGGGCCCTCCCTTAGAGGGTAGGTTCGGGGATTACTGCTATGAGAACGTTCCGGACTCACACCCCGGTGCTGTCCTCTGACATGGCACCGCAACACGCTATTTCCTTGGAATAGACCGGTGTGTGTCTTCGAACAGTCATTTATTTTCATTTTTGTCATCGTTGTAGAACAAGCAAAAGGCGGTGATTCTTCAGTACATTCAACTGCAAACGTTCATCGCATTTAAACGATTCCTAACTCAAACACTAGGCAGGATTTGATAACATAGATATTTGCCAGAATAAGCTAGAGGCTCTCCATGGTTAGAATAATTTTTTGTTTAAAGAAATGTCACTTCTTTCTCTTCCAATTCTTCAAATTTTTAAAGCGCCTGCCGCTACTAGTGAACTGTATCGTTTGAAATTTTCATTTTTTATTATTTTTCAGTTGAGAATAATAAATTCAATATTGTTTTAAAGGTAGCAATAATGTGTTTGCAGAGTTCAGCCTTACACTGTACTAGATCGTCTCGATCTTTATTTGAGTGGGAGCAAAAATATTGCAGTACACAATGTAAGAGGACTTCAAGAATACGTTTAAGGACAACACAGATTCTCGCGTACAGATGTTTCAAGTAAGCAGCATTTACATATTAATCGGAAAAAATCGCATTGAGCTATTCAAGTACCTGGCGCAATCCCTTTCTAAAAACATACCTGTGCTATGTTCATTCCTGCGTTTTAAAACGACAGCTATTTAGTTCATTATTTTTTCTTGAAAAATAAAATTTCAAACAGCATGTTCGCTTATTCGGGCGGGTGAATTTAAAAATTCAAACGAAGTCTATCAAATTATCTCCGAGCATAAAACCGCTCTAATCGTTACGAAGATTCTCTACTTTAATGTGGAAGACGCCATTTTTAATTTTGAAGATGTTGGGATTGATTTCAGAAACGTCAATCTCGCTTAGAAGAGTGTATAATTGTTTTTGAATGGCATCGATGTTTAACGTAAAAATGGCAGTTTTATTTATTTATTTAGCCTATATACGGGCCTATTGCCTAATATAAGTCTAACTCACAAGTGAAATATGACAGGTCACAGTGACAGTTTGAGATGAGTTACGCATCATGGAATACATTCGGTCCCTCGCTCTTTCTGGTCTACTAACACAGTACGATTGCGCTCAAACAATATTCGTGGAACCTCAAAACCTCGCGATGACACATTATTGGCAACAGCATCATGGAATGCAGTTTTGATCGATGATTCTAAATTTACATGCAACGGGTAACTGGGAAAGGGAAGGGGGTTCCTGTCCATTTTCGATTTGCTCCGTTGGCTTGTTGGTCAGTCGCAGATGCCGAGCTCGTATAAGCTGCATATACCGCGGACAATAGAGAGCAATGGTGGCGCAGTTAATAGAGAGAGAGGTGGTGTGGAAGGATACAACGGGATTGTGGTTCGACCAATGTAACATAGTTCTTCCACTTCCTAAAGAAAATTCAATAGGAGAAATCACTTCGTGTAATGTCGCAACGCAAAACTTTGCTGGAATAGAAATGGGATTCGTGGACATTATCGTAAGTTACGACATCGCAGGTCAAAAAACGCTCAAACTTTGCCCAAGGATCCGGAGCAACGACGATGTTATGCATTTCTTAAATCTTGAATACTTGACTTTACGGAGCAATTCGATTCGCCAAGCAATTGGACACGCACATAATATTCTAGATCAGCGCCTTGAATAGTAGCCGGAGTCCGGAATCAGATGCTGTGCTTGGACGAATTTGGGCGAAAAGCTTTTTTCGACATTTGGATTAATGAGAGTACAATGCTGTCGACGAATTTGGTCTTCTTCCTAGCGAAGCTTCGTTTCAATTTTATATAAGGGCTCTAGATTGTAAGGTATTCTCTATGAAGTACAAAAACGCTGCATCCTCGCTCACTCGGACCCCAAACCCTTGCCTTCCATATCCCCATCTATTGCTCCACTATTGCTCAGCGGTGTTCTCGGCCTACTTGAGTTGAACTCATCGTCTGTTGCAGGCCGACCCTGAGTGCAAGAAAAGCGTAAACACGCCAGATTAAAATGGATCGTAACTTCTCCTATGCCCATTGCAAGTCTGGAGCACAAATTTGGAATGAGCGCTCGAAGCCGCATCCCCTGATATGCATCTCATCTCATAGTGCCCTTTTGGGAAGCGCCACACATTCTACTTCTTGGGATGTCATGGAGGCAACCTGAATGCATATTTGACCTCTACAATGACTTGGGGTGGTCAGCCGATTTACAAATCAGTGTTTTGTACCCATTCAAATCTGGTATCAATTCCTCGACCCTGGAGGAATAGAATGCTTGGTTACCTTGGGCAGGAAATTCGAATGGGGACCGCATGTACACAACAGCTGGCAAATCCTCCATCTACGCTATACGAACCTGGAATACAGCATGCCAACAAAAGGAGGCAATAAAAACGGAAAATACCCGAAAAAAGCAGCTCACCAAAGCATTGAACATCACGCAAGCGTGACAGCGTCAAAGAACAATGTAGCTTAGCACCTATCGGAGTGGCAGGACGAAGTGTAGTCTGAAATGTTTAGGTAATCCCCGTTGATTATCTGTGCGACTTCTGTACGGCGGTTATCGACAAGCTGAAATATCGACAAAGCACGGAAGGTGCCGACTTTGAGAAGGTTGGTCGTGTCACGGCTTTGAAAAAAGTGTTTTGTAGACACTTACGGATCATTCGCAGACTTTTTCACGAGCATAGCCTTTGCTGACGATTTGGGAAATTAACTGTGCAATTGAAAACTATGCAACACTCCATGCAGCACTCTACCTATATAAAGTGTCGCAATGGCTGCAACGTTGGGGGACAAGAAATTTTTTAGAACATGCTGGATGAGTGCTGGAAGTACAATGGCACCAGCGGCGATGATGGCAACGTCTGTGAACTGGTCAACAAGTGAGTTCTTCTCGATTTTACTCTTCTTATGCTTCGATCGTTTTTTGAGTTTTATAACTTTGCCATCTCAGCATTTCTAAAAGGTAAAAGGTGATTAATGGGCATTGACAGTTCCTCATTCCTGTATTGCCGTGGAGCTGAGTACTTGACCTGCATAATTTGTAGCCCTATATAGGATTGTGGGGAATATTATAGTCGTAGGGGGGAGAAGGATAGCTAGAGAAAAGAAACAAAAACAAACAGGGCGGCCTCTAACGGGAAAGAAATTGCAAAGAAATGTAATCTGCTGTCATTTGATAGTGTGTTGCCCTTTTTAAATTAGTTTGCTTCCAATTTTCCTGCCGTTGTCAAAAGGACATGAAGGGTGCCGCCCTCACTAGAATAAATCTTCTTACGACTTCCAGACGAGACTAGGACCACTTTAAAGAAATACAAGATATGAGGGAGGCATCGTGGGTTGTTCTCGGGAATTAAAACAATCGATTCCAAATGCACGCGAGAAAACCATCACCCACTATCGCCCAAAAAAATCTGCCTACTGCACCACATGCGCTGCTGCTGCGAATATTGGAATTTTTTGGTACGTGTCGCGGAGGTGAGCGGCGGAGGGTGCGGCGAACTCGTCATTACTTCTACCGTAATCGCGGCAGCCACGGCATCGATCGAATGCTCCTCCTCTGCGAGGTACTGCCTTCGAGGTTGGTAGTGACCAGGTGGGCCATTTCAACACGTGGCTTGGGTGGCTTCCGTGGCGGAGTTTGTTGAACTTCCCGGATGGACGCAGACGTTCCCTTGGGGCACGGCTTTGTTAAGGGAAGGAACTCCGGGTTGTAGGGCATTTCAACACGTGCAGCTTAGGTGGACCGCGTGGCGGAGTTCCTCCGCATGCCTCGTCTCAACCCCCTCTCCAACCTAACAGCTGACTGTTGATCGATACCTCACGGGCTCTGCCTGTGCGGCTGAGCCTGGCAGTGTTCGTTTCGGCTTTGATTGGCTGGAATGATTACGGTACAGTGTGTGAGTACGTTCGGTGCTCTGCCGTTACCGCCCTCCGCTCCGCTGCTCACCTACGCGACTTGTACCTTTTTTTAACTCTTGGAACATGCCGGAAAGACGCACCGCGGGGGTACGGGAACGTGCAGAGAGAGTGTGTTAACGCGCCATTGCGCCTACCGTAAACGTGGCGGCCAATGAGGCACCGACTCAGCCCACCGGGCAAGCCACATGATTGGTTGCCGCGATTACGGTAGGAGCACGGCGCGTTCCTGCACACCTGCGATGCGTCTTCGCGACATGCACCTAAATTTCAGATATATGTATCTGTTTTGCTGCTTTTTAGGAGAAAACATGAGCAAGAGTAAAGCAAAAAATACAAGGCGGTATTCAAATCACTATTTAAGCTTGCATCTGACTTCTTTATAATGTGTTGTTAGTACTTCACAAGAAAAGCCTAAGGCCTGAGTTATACTCCCGCGGGAGCATCCGCGGAAGGGCGGGAATCGCGCCGAGACTCCTCACCTGGCCAATCGCCGCGCCTCGCCACGCCCGCCTCCGCCGTGCACCATTGGTCCGCGGACGTTCCGCGGATGCTCCCGCGGGAGTATAACAGAGGCCTAATAGTCTTCATGTCTTCTCGACCTTTCTGGAGTCTCGGCAGCGTTGTGAAACTGCTTTCAAGCTCTTCTGTGCTTATGGCCATGAAACATTTCACCTAAAAATCTCGTAGCACAGAAGAGCTTGAAGGCAACCAAAAGACTATATCGCCTCAGTGTTCTTATTGCATAGGCAGAAACAACAGGTGTACTAGAACAAGAATAACAGGTGAGCAGAAGTGACCGGCACTCTCCGTGCGGAGGCGATAAGTTTCCGTAAACAAGATGTACTCCTGGGAGAGGAACTGGAGAGCGTACACTGCACAGTTCACCATGCGGTTAGGAGGGTTCAAAGCCGGAGAATATCGATATGTTGATGCCAGGCTTCAACGTACCGTGACCAAATTACTAAAAAAATTACAAAATTACAAAATTACACTGTGGATGAGGCAGGAATCGGCATCTTCATCTTCTCTATGTACTTTGTGGAATTGTTACTTTTAACAGATAAAAGCTCAAAATTTCAGGGTGAATCTTGATCGGCTAAGCAAAGACAAAACGCTGAAAATCTGCATCGACGAGAAGATGTGCGCCACCAAGGCGAAAGAAATTAAGGCAGGGAAAGAAGAGGACCAGGAAGAAGGGGAAGCGAGGCGAAAGCAGGAGGAGGAAGAGGAGAAGAAATACGAAGAGATTGAGAACATTAAAAGCGAGGTACCCAAGCGTGATTGATTGCCTTCATTCAACTCCCCGCTATAATAAGAGTGTGAGTGTGCGTGTGCGTGTGCATTGTTGATCTTTTTGTTTTGTAAAAAATTCGATGTATAATAAATCCGATATGGGTGTTGTAGATACCACGGAGTTGTTCATTAACCGTTCTAAGAATAACAATGACTAACACCTAGACTTATTCTGCGGAGAAATATTAACGGTTCGGGTATCGCCTGACAAAGGAGTTTTGGTCACAGTGCAATACGTTTGCAATAATTTAGAATTATTGTTGAAGAAAAAGCATTAAAGAGGCGATACGCAATAATCTTGTCGGATGGGCATTCTACTTCTACGGTGTATTGTGGAGGCCAAATCGATGTATATTTGGCCTATACAATAACTTGCAATAGCCAGCCAATAAGGAAGCCAGTGTTTTATAGTATCCTTCTCGGGCCAGTCCGCCACCTATTCCTTGAGTCCTGAAGGATCGAAGTCTTGCCTGGTTTGGATGAATTCATCGCACGAACATCAATTCGGGGTGAAAGGAGGCAGCGAGGCCCCGTTCAGGTGCTCTAGCACGCGCCCCTCTAATGTTATTTAATTAATGGAAGTTCTTGCCTCCTAAATAGGCGTTCCATTCGGATAGGTTCGCATTAAAAATCCAACTTTGTGACCCTCACTGTCTCGTTTTTTCTTGAAATAATCATAGCTTCATGCAGGCTCAACCATTTCACATAAGTTAAATCTTGGCGAGTGATAGCGCAGTCGCAGGAGGCGCCGCCTGTCGGGGGCACTGGACTGTAGGTCCCTGGTTCCGATTTCCCAACAACAAAGCCTTCTCTCCATCCGGAGTCAACGAATTGGCACCTGCTGGTCTGAGAGTGATAAATCCATTCTTTAATCCATTGTGTAGGCCAAATACTCATTCCAGTTGCATTCACGACTTCCCGTCGAAGTAGAGTGCGTGGCGCGTCCCAAAAGAGGTTGAATAACGCTATCATTTATCTTTTTTTGCTTTGAGGTGTTTAATCGTTGGAAGATCAGCACCTTTCTCTTATTCACGGTTGGGTTTTTCCTTCGAAAGTTTTACTAAAAAAAGAGCGTGGTGAAAACGGCATTTTGCAGATTAAAATACCGTAAAACACCCTAGAAATGAGAATCTTACTTTTTTACGGACGACCTTAGCGACGTCTCATTTGAAGTTGCTGCTCATATAGGTAGGAACACCTTACTCGCCAGAGCAGACAAATTTTCAACAGATTTTTATACTTAACTTTTGGTGTTCATTAGCATAGTTTCGTTTAGTTTTCTAACCTGCATCCTGGACTGCTTTATAAGCTATGCCAAAAAAATAGTATGTTATCAAATATCGACAACATTTCCTAGGGTGGACCTAGAAGTTTATGGTGATTCAAGGAGACCAGATCTTTCCCAAATTATTTACAAATAGTCTTTCTTTAATGACCATAGATTTTAGATCTGGACCATGATCCGCTTTCTCTTATTTATAGCTGTCCTTTTAAGAAAAAAATGTCCGCTGTTTTCCACCAAAGAACAAGCCAGATGTTTGCATAGGCACCCCCCCCCCTCCCCCGATTGCTGAGGCGCCACATCGCACAGTACAGATTACAGTGAATTTCTTTGGCAAGGCTTTCCATCATTTTTGGGCCCTCTTTATGTATGCGCAAGCGGGTAAAATCAGAAATTCACAGCTGACTTTTGAGACAATTCCGTTCTAAGCCTAAATTTTGACTGAGTTTTGTTCTAGTGTTTTCGTGATTAAGTTCATAAAGCTCTGTTACACTAAAGTCGAACTTTGCGCTTCTCAAGAAAAATGATTAAACACTTTAAGGGGGAAGTCTTATACGTTTCACATCATCATTATTATTACCATATATAATCGGGAGAGGCATGAGTCACTGTCCGACGACATGTTTGCACTCTTATGTGAAGCCAACATGCACTCTTATGTGAAGCCGGCCGCGCACGCTGCGATGAAGCCCGCCGCGTCCGCTGCGTTCGCTGGGTCTGCTGCGTTCGCTGCGTCTGCCGCATCCGCTGCGTTCGCTGCGTCCGCTGCGCCCGCTACGTCCGCTGCGTCGGCTGCGCTGAAGCTTGCCACGTCCGCCGCGCTCAAGCCAGCCGTGCTCGCCGCGTCCGCCGCGATAAGTCCGCCGCGTCCGCTGCGCCCGCCGCGTCTGCCGCGCTAAGTCCGCCGCGTCAGCTGCGCCCGCCGCGCTAAGTCCGCCGCGTCCGCTGCGCCCACCGCTTCCGAGGATGTTTACTGCTGACGGCGCATGAACTGTCGATGGTGGCATGTTGATCCCATCTAATGTGTTTATGAACAGACTGCCAAAGGGATGCAAAGCAGAGAACATTGTGCGATTGCTCTCGGTACGGGTTCATTAACCTTCACCCTCCATTTTAACTTCATTTTTACATCCGTCCCTTACTCCATTTTCGTCTGCATTTATGTATTTTCACACTGCCGCTGACCTTTTCCTCACCCATTTTCATTTCTATTTCAATCTATGCACATGCTATGGACTACGTTCCTAGCGTGACCCGCCACACCCGAAGCCGGCGAGCCTTGCGTGGCGCACGTATAGCGTACGGCGACGGCGAAACCGGCGACGGACGCTGGCTGAGGAAGCATCCCAAACTATGTTTGGGCTACGTTCCTAGCGTGGCCCGCCACACCCGAAGCCGGCAAGCCTGGCGTGGCCCGCACGTCCAGCGTACGGCGCCGGCGAAGCCGGCGACGGACGCTGGCTGAGGAATCATCCCAAACTATGTTTGGGCTACGTTCCTAGCGTGGCCCGCCACACCCGAAGCCGGCAAGCCTGCCGTGGCCCGCACGTCCAGCGTACGGCGCCGGCGAAGCCGGCGAGAGACGCTGGCTGAACAAGAATACCAAACTATGTTTGGGCTACGTTCCTAGCGTGGCCCGCCATACCCGAAGCCGGCAAGCCTGGCGTGGCCCGCATGTCCAGCGTACGGCGCCGGCGAAGCCGGCGACGGACGCTGGCTGAGGAATCATCCCAAACTATGTTTGGGCTACGTTCCTAGCGTGGCCCGCCACACCCGAAGCCGGCGAAGCCGGCAAGCCTGGCGTGGCCCGCATGTCCAGCGTACGGCGCCGGCGAAGCCGGCGACGGACGCTGGTTTTTTTTTAATAATTCAAAACCGCACACGCTTCCCAACGTAAAGGCGCCATACCTCTTACTAGGTCGTGGGGTATAGGATCTAGACAAACGCTGGAAATTTCGAGGCGCTGAATCGCCGAAAACTTTTGGTCTGACCGAATGCAGTATAATACCTCACACTATATAGCAGTGTCAGAAATGAGGGCAAGTTCAGGTCAGGCTGGCCTAGCTGTATTCCTGATAGTCAACACCGAAACAGTTAGTCGCTGCTTGTCATGCTTTAGATTTGGAGCACTGTGTGATCTCGTGCTAGAGGATCAGATAGCGCTCCAAATCTCTATAGATTGGCACTAGACGGATTGCTTCGAAGATTTCGACATGACGTAATTACGTATGGCCTATACCAGAAGAGTCCCACTTGGTATTTGAGTCGCACCTGCACGGCAAATCTGCACGGAAAAACAGAAACCTTAAAATTCGCGTCCTTCGGCGGAAAGCCGTTCAGAGTGCGAGTGTCTTCGGCAGATATAACGTGTTCGAAGTGTGGTTCCCAGATGTTCTACCATGATGCCTTTCCATTAGTAACTTGTTAGGTGCAGTCCAGAAATTGAGATCGCAACGGCATCTTTGACCCTCGAGCTTCTGCAATCCCGGGGCTTTACATCAGTTGCACGTATGTGTTACTCCAAGTGTCGCACCTCGATTCGTGATTGTGCGGCGTTGATCACACTGGTGCGTGTTTCCGTGATTGTGCAGCCAAAAAAGAGAAGAACAACAACAACGACACACTCTTCGTCTTCTACAACACAGTGCTTTATCATAATTTTTCTGCATCTTTACCACTAGTGTTCGCACTCTGCAACTAGTATTTTTTATCTTGTCCCCGAAGAAATCTGTGATGGTATTATAGCAATCGAGGTTTGCGGTGTTGAAAACCGTTTGAACAATTAAACGTTCTAATTGAAATGTTTCGGATAAATAGCTTGCAAAACCTGTCATCGGTGTTTCACCTGTGTCATAAATTTAGAAGCAGCCACTCTTAATTCCATATAGGTGCATAGATGGATTTTTAAACATAAAACTGCTAGATGGTGTTGATTAAAGGCCATTATTTGCAAACAGGCACTAGCCGTCTTTGAATGGACGTGATAAAGGGAGGCACACCTACTGACCTTGACATGTGTGGAGATACATATGAGTTTGAGATGTTTATACTGAAAATTGAAACAGATTTTTGATGGATTTTGTCAGACGAGCAGGTGAGCAAAGAAAGCGAAAGCTCGATAGGATTATCGGTAAAACTGCCAAAGAAGTGAGATAACCCCAGAGGCCGGATTTAGAGATTTCTAGAATGTTGGTTAGGAAACCCGAGGGAACCCGTTGTCGCATGCAGCAATCGAGTTTGCTAGCGTGTGGCAGACATTCTTGAAAACATCGAAGTTTCTGCTCTGGGACATTGTGAAATTATCGCAGCATCATAAAGTGTTTTAATGTCGAAATATTTATTTCGATTTTGTTAACAAGTGTTTATCTTTAAATGAAGACCGTCTGTCCACCTAGGTGTGCAGTTTGAATCGAAAGGTGAGAGGTTGGGAGGTAGAGTCTTTAAAAATCGTCCTCGTACTCGGAGTGACCAAGCTACGACTTATTGAGTTGCTATTGTCTACGCATTGCGTTATCTGTAAGATATTAAAGCAAGTCTATAAACATGTGGAGCAGATTGAAGCCACCATTTTCATAATTTCTAGCTCACTATTGCCTACTATCACTTACGCCTTGGCTCACGATGAGGCGGCCAGGATCTTATCACTGCCTCAACGAAAGATCAAGTTATAAAGCGATACAGCAAGTCACACCAAGTCGATTAATCTGGAAGGTTTGCTCGTCGTGCTCATCAATTGTAATACGTTTCGAAGCATGACGAGTACAATGAGGGCATAAAATGATAACTATTCTTACGTTACCTTTCCCGACAGAATGCAGAAGTCGTGAATTAATGTCGTCATGGACGTCGAAGACTTGCGGGGAAAAAATGGAGTAATGAAATTATTTGAAAGATGCGATTTTGAATACGCCGCAAGGTTTGCTGTTGCATTCAGATGCCCTTATCACTGCCTCAACGAAAGCTCACGTTATAAAGCGATAACTGTTGTAGCCAGCAAGAGGTAAGAGCTCCACGAGACACCATAGTGAGCGTGAAACTGCACTTGATGCACGCGGTGCGTATTCAGTTTTCGCTTACGTATTCAGGATTTTCAAGCCATTTTAAGGTATATGCGTAAACTGGATTTCATGGAAGCACTTTCCGCCAGTTTTTCAGGCGAAAACTGTCGAACGTTAGGAATTACATCCTCACCTGGAATCTGAGTTTGAATGAGACCTGATTATTGCACTTTGCTTACGCTTCATTTCGTTAACCATTTGAGCAAGGAGAAATACAAGCTTCGCTCAAGCTTTTAGTCAGCATTTTTGAAGAAGTCAATGTGTGGTTCAGATTCACTGATCTAACTCTCATACTTTGCTTATGACCACTGTCTTTTTTAGGCGTCCAGATTGGAATATGAGAAACACAGAGAAGAGGAGAAAAGGAAGCAAGCTGAAAACGCTAGGATAACTCATGTACACAGCGAGAACGGTGATGAGGAGTACGTCGTTGATGAAGTAAGCGGGAGCTACTTGTTTGCGTTGTTCTAAAAAAACGTTTAAACCGAATGTTTTGGACCGAATGGTTCAGAGGAAAACTTGCCTTCTAAATGTTTTGGACCGAATGGTTCAGAGGAAAACTTGCCTTTAGGAGCAGGAAAACTTTTACGGCTTAGATAGATAAAGATTAGAGTTTCACGAGCGGGAGATAACGTCTGCGCTTCCCGGTTGTAGCCAACACTTAATCCAATCTTAACACCAATGAAGCTGAACTTAACGTGAGGAAATAGCAAGTGAAATTAGAACAACTGTACCCACGTGTAATTTTTTAAAATAAAATGTTTATCTATTTTTATTGTCTTTAATTGGTTCTGATTAGCTGAAAACATTGACTCAAGATATATTGCTCTAGCGTGAGTACATGTATAATTGGATATTCAGGTGTCGAAAGTGGAAGATGATAAGAACGACTACCTGGATCACTCGAGCCAAAAACTGCACTCAGGACAACATAGGGTAATCCGCTGTGCTATTTCGATAACTGCTGCTTCAATCTCTTGATCAAGGCCTAATCATCGGAACTGAATAATCTTCAGGCGGTCGTTGGGTGACGTAGGCTCCATACTATATTCACTGTTTTATTTAAGCCAATAACAACAAAATCAACAAGCGAAAAAACACGATAACTCTGCGAGTGGCTTTCTAACAAGGAAGGGAGGCATGCTGTATCCAAAATAAATCTGCTAGCTGAGAGGAGCCCATGATTTAGATTCATGTATACCACCAATTAAATTCATTTGGTTAATATTGCTTACAGCGTACACACTGAATACTCTTCATCCCTCTAAACATTGATTCCATTAAGGCCATATCGATGTAAAAAATTGAAAAAGTGAAAGTATTATCTTTCTAATTCATACTCTGCCTAACTACAATTTGACTGTGTCCGAATGAGTTGTTATTGGGCAAGTGAGAGCATTTCATAAATGTGTTGCACATAATGGCGCGGTTTTGCAAAAACCAGTCGAGTTATAGTATGGTTTGTATGGAATTAATTTTGCACCACTGTCGAGCAACACTGCCAAATGGCGGTTGACACCAGTTTTTGATTTTTCGATTTTTCCTGCAAAACTCCGTTGGAACGCGGTGAAACTGCTTCTGATGAGTAGCGAAATACCAACCCTAGCTGTAGAGAGTTACACACTTAAAATTTGAAGAATGCTAATTCAATTAGTTTTTACTGAAATGGATAATCAGTGGCTCATACATATGTAATTGGCTGCAACTATGCGATACTTTCACGTTTTTAATGGAACATTGACAAGAAAAATCTGAAAAGCCAGTCTCGAAGTTTTGAAAGGCACGATTTGTAGCGGGTGATACTGTGAATATGAATTGGATATTTGGATTCTTTGCTTTGTACCAGTTGTCAGTACTTTATTTATTTTTACGGGAAACTTGCACCACCGATATAAGAGCGTGAGGGGATCACATACCTATTTAGCAACAGAAGGAGGACACCGCGGTACTCAATTCTAGAAAACCAACAAGGAAGATGAAGATCGGATCAGTGAGTTCTTCCTATTCAGACGCGATGAAGTATAGAAAAGTGTGCTGACCTTATCGCAGTCGCTTAAACGAGCTCCACTGAAAATATGCACTCGATGTTTAGAAGGCAGCGATACATATCACTTTCCAACCAGTGCGGGCACCGAAGCCGCCGTCATCAGTTCGCACTACCGTTGCTCCACCTGCTCTGGTGAGGCTTCATGCTGGAGAAGTAAGTACTTTTTCAGTTTTGTCTAAAACACTACACATTAGTTCACTATGGAATAGAGGAATTAGTGTCGATAAATGTATCGGTAATGGTTCTTCTGAAAGCAGGTGGCCAGATGGATCACATAATTTCTTTTACCACTTCCTCCTTTAAACATTTTGCAATGGCTTGCACACTACCTTTTTTGAAAAGACCTCAGCCCTCCGTTATTGATAGGTACCAAAAATCTAACAGGTGGCACTTGTGGACCATTCTTGACACTTCATGCAGTGAAAGGTACTGTCCAACGGGATCTCAGCACCCGCAGTCTTGCAACGAGACCCGCGGACACCCAACCAACAGTCCTTAGTTGGCTCCAGTCTCTCGGCTACAGAACAGAGGGTAGTGTGAGCTGAGAAACGGTTCATGGTTGTGCAGATGTCGTCACTCGAATATAACAGCTGATGCATTCATACATGTGATCGCTGAGTATTAATTCCGCGCGACTCATTCGTTTTTCAATTAAATTTTTCTCTCATTCGCTGTATTTAGAATGGTGGGAATCCAGTGGCATGCGAATTTCTCGAAGAATTCTGTGTGATCAAGTTTTCAATGACAGTCTCATTTTCACTCGCCGCGGACCCCGTTTGTCTGTTATCGTATAGCTGAAAGTAGTCTTCCCACGGTGGTTATATTCGAACTTTTTCGAGGTCGACGTGCAACTTTTCTAATTTTGTTTTTGAACAAGATGACAGGATGTCTTGGAAGAGGTAGAGAGTGAAAAGGTTCTAGGCAGAAGAAGATTAAATTCCTAATATTTCATTTAATAATTGTTCTCAAAAAAGTTTTTTTTTGGATATTTGAAACAGCAGCGGATAGCGCATGGTAGCACAATTTTCTCAGGCGTTCATTAACTGGTATTCGAAACAAGAAAGAAATTTTCGCGGTTATTTCAGGTATCCGGTGTTGCCCAAGTGTTACCGAACAACCAAATGGTTGTTAATCGTACCGTGAAGTTGAAGCTCGATGTTGAAGATCTTCGACGGAGGCGATGAGCGAGGTTTAACAATGTCTGCTGTAAATAAATATGAAGGATGTGAAACACTATAATCCGATAACCAATTCTATGTCCATATTTATTAACTGTGTAAATAATTATTATATGTGTCGAATTAATGCTTAACGCAGCTCTTTCAGTTAATTGTACAATACCTCCTCATTTCAGAGTTTTCCAGATAGATTAGCACTTTCGCAACTGAATATGTACAGAGTGATGTACGTTCGATGGGCGCCTTATTTTGTTTGATTTTTGTTTTTTCTTCTCTAGGGAACCGCTAGCACTTGTAATTGCCATCACGTAAGATAAATGCTTCAGTCTTTTCACATCCTTCCAGAACTTAATGATGTGCATCACCTCGAAGATGTTCACCGCGTTCGCAACAATAAGGAATGTCTAGCATTCTCTATGTCGGTACCAGCCTTTCACCATCACCAAATGAGTTCCGTCACTGTGTTTATCATGCTAAACCCTATGCGAACACGTCCTGTTTGTCCTCATCCTTTGAATGCTCTTCACCTAGAAATCTTTTGGTCCTCTTAAGACACCTTTGTTTTCCACCTGGTGAAGAGCAATTAGAAGCAGAAGCTCATGCAAAGCTTATGCCTATACTTATGAGTACCTTAAAATTTTTGTTCTGTTTGGCGGGATGCATGAAATTGCGTTTAACCCCATAAGGGAAAGTTGTGAAGTCGGCAGCACCAATTTAAACTCCGCGTTTGGGTTGTATGCGGTGCTGGTCAGGCATCTGTTTCTGACCTTCTTCAGCATAAGCAAAAAGAACTTTGCCACCTCACCAACATGAAAGAGATTGTTTAATGTAAATATAAGTTGTTATCAAACGTTTGTTCAAAAAATCGGGAGAAGTGAGAATAAGGGCTCTCATCGGCAGTAAGACGCATTCTGCAGAAGCGCCATCGTAGATGGGAATCGAACAGATGAGCCCACTATTACGATACAAGCTCCCCACAAACAAGGCCAGCGCCCTGCAGTGTATTTTCTGTGCTGATTATGTACGTTACAGCGTATCAATGTGCACGCAAGGTAGTCGACTAATCGTAAGTGAGCTCTAACAGACCAGAGCTCTCTCAGGAAATCTATGCAGCAATTTTGGCCTATATATTCGTAATCCGCATTTCAATCTCCTTTAACTGATCTAAACAGATCTCTTTCCAAAGCCCACGGGAGGCTGAAGACATTCCACGGTGTATTTTTTCCTTGCAAATGGTCTCCTGCTGCTGCCGTTTTGAATAGAATCACAACTTGGAAACTGACTTGAAATCTTCCGAGGTCATTCCTTATAATAATCTACAGGAAAGTGATTTTCTATTTTTAAAATCTGCAGGTTGAAATGTTTTCGATGAGTGTCTGTGTTTGACTCCGTGCTGATCCTGCATACAAATCCGCATTGGGCCGACCGTTGTCAGACCAGCGGACCAGTACTCTTCCGTAATCAGCGTCCAGACACCAGTGGCACAAGCGGTCTGCCTTCTTTCTAGCGATAAGATGGCAATCAATCTTGTATATGAATAACCGTCGGAAGCTTTCCAGTTAATTTCAGCATCGAACGTCGGAAGCAGCTGTTGAAAGCCATTGGAAACGAGATAATTTAGAACTGAATATTTATTTATTTATTTATTTATTTATTTATTTATTATGTGTCTAAGATGTGCTCACACGAAAAAACAAACAAGTATTACAGAAAATTGTATGAGTGAAAAACAACAAAAAACGCTGGAACTGGGTAAAGTACCAGGCTACTATAAGCAACCATACATAATTCTGAATCCAATCAGATCAAATGAAACGCAGCCATTAGACAACGACAAAACAGCAAAACCAAAAAGAGTTTTTGAAACAACATCTTATTTATTTATCGGTCCTGTCTTCGAATTGCCCAGTGTAGTTCTTGCCGCCATACAAAATAAAAATATTAGCTAAGACTAATAACATAATTGCTCGCTAAAAAACTGTTAGTTGACGATCATTAGGAAGGGCACCGGGAATATGTATATTCTCGAAACGGGGAACCTTTTGGAGTTACCAATCACCGGAATGCTAAAAACCATACAATATTAATCCATGGATAAAGAAAACTCAGAACATCCTGAGCACACATCCCCAGGCGGGCTCCGTATTTCAGGAGCCTCACTATACTGGTACGCATCACGAGGATGCCTAAGAAGTAAAATTTTCTCTCCGTGCATTGTGAGATATGAATTGAAACAAAACCTTTGTATGACGAGGAATGAGGTGGCGAAAGGAAAACTGATTGAGGCAGGTGGCATATTAACTATAGAGAAAAGTGTGACCAACTAACATAAAAAAGAAATTTTTTTGAAGAATGGCAATAAGGAGAAAACATTTCAACTGTTCATTGTTTTTTCTTCTTTTTGGTACAAAAACTCCTTTAAAGCTGCGGCAAACAAAGAGAAAAATGAACAAAAATCGAGACACCCAGGCTAGCGGGGAGGTAGAGAACAAAAAACAAGGTAAAAGGTGCGTGCAATCTAAAGGAGCAAAAGGATAACGATGAACCAAGGAAGGCTTAATGCAACGGTGGTTAACAACCATAGTGACAATAGGTACTAGTAGGCGGGCCGAAGAATGGCAGCGTTCAATAAATGGATGACAATACGTGAGAACAAGATTCATCGGTTAACAGTATGTTAAGAGCAATTCTCATTGAAATAGAAATCACCCTGAAGGGCAAGAATCACCAACCTGCCCCTGAACCCTGAGCCCGACTGGGCTTGGAAAACATGAATGGGTAAGAGACGGAACCATCTAGAGCACCGGTAAAACACAACATTGAACAACTTATCTCTACTAGCGCGTTGAATTTTACGGTGAAAGATGCTGAATCTATTTTGCCCTGAACTAACGAGTCAAAAAAATCCAGTGCTTGCTCCTGGAAGATCCACCTCTTTCCCGATAATGCGGAAGTAAAAAACCAAGTCAGCTATTATCCTTCTGACTTGAAGTGGAAGAAGCTTAAAAAGCTTAAAGCGATTTTTGTAGCTTGGAAGGAGAAGCCGATCCGTGAGATTCGAACAAGGGTACAATGTGAGCCTTATAAAAAGCTGATGTACTTTCTCGATTTTGAGGTCATACTTTCTTGTTCTGGGGCTCCATAACGGAGAGCAATATTCCAAGTGAGGCAATACGTATGACTTGTATAGGCGAACCAATATTCTCTCATCGGAAAGTTTAACATTCCGACAATCAGGAAAAGTGCTGAGTACGATTCCCGTACGATGAAGTCTATGTGAGATCTGAATTCGAGCATGAGTTTGAAGAAAACTCCCAGGTCCTTGACAGTACTAAAGCTAGACAAAAGCACACCATCAACCTCATATTCCACTGCCTTCAAGGTTCCAACATGCAACACCTGGCACACTTGTTCAAATTGAGGGGTATTTCTCACTCCGATGCCCATACAACCATTTTTTCAATAGCACTTTTTAACGCCTGCCTCACTTCCATATAATTGCTGGAGTTATATGATCCGTAAACTTTTATGTCATCAGCATAGGCTTAAACTCTTACAAAAAGCGAAGTTTTAAGTAGCAGTAGAAGATTGCTAGCGCAAAAGATAAAGAGTAACGTTAATAAGACAACCCCTTAAGGGACACCACTAGTACAACGGTAAACACTAAAAAAACTACTATTTATTCTAACAGTGAAAGTACGGTAATGAAGATAAGATACAAGCCACTGCGACAGCTTGCTACCAATACAGGCTTGCTGAAGATTGGAAACAAGTTTTAGGTGGCAGACCTTATCAAAATCCTTTGAGAAATCAAAATTTATGATATCGAAAAAACATCGTTAACAGCTCTGCAACACTAATAGTTTAAGATCGATCAGATTTGTTATTGTGGAAGCCGTTCTCAGCAACAATCCTCTTAGGAAAGATCAACAACCCTTTAGTGAAGAGAGAGTCTTCACACTCACAATTTTTCCATAACCTTAAAAGGGGATGAGGTAAGGCTAACAGGACTGAAATCACTCACATAGCAGCTTCCGAAAGTTTTTGGAAAAGCGGTAACAACAGTCTGCTTTCACAAGTAACCATGGAGGAAGGACATATTAAAAATGTGTTCAAGAGGTTTCGAAAGTGTAACGCGCCACTTCTTGAAAATTTATTTTTTTCTTTATTATTTCTGTGCGATGCATAAGGCATACGTGGTAAAGAATATAGTACAGTACAAATCACCAACACAGGAAGAACAATTGTAAAATCTAGAAATGCAAAAGCTTGCTTCTAGCCATGTGCCTGAACCTGAGCCTGTAATGTGCCGACGATCTAGGGACACATGACTTTAGCGAGATGAAGCTGGAACCAGCTCTGCACGTGAAACTACATGATCTGGGATTTGTTTTGGGTACACCATAAGATATTTTTTCTGAGCTGTTCCTTGTTCAAGATATTACTGTACGATAGAATAGTGAAACTACAACAATTAGGCCAGCCAAGAGTTTGAAAACCACACAAACATCAGTAAGCTTACGACGAGAGACTAATGAATGCAACTTATATTTGCCATTTCTAGCTACAGGACGAGGAGCTCTTACAGATCTACTACAAGATATCCTAAAGAAATAATTTGCGAGGGAAATTGTCTTGCACCTTCTCAATAAGAGCGATGTCTTCCGCCCGGTTAGAGGGAGGTGCGGGTTCGAGTCCCGCCTGGCGCTAGAAGTTTTGATCGCAACAAAACATCGTTATTACAGATGTCTTTTGACTTCAAAGGAGTAAAGACTGGTGAACTATACTCCAGAATAGGGCGAATGTATGACATGTAAGCCCTGAGAGGCATTTCCTGATACACTATAGAGAGAGCTTTGAATATAAGGAATGATCGATTAGACGCTTTACTCTAAATCATTCCGTAGTGTTCAGAGAAGTCAAGCTTATTGTCGTAGTGAAATCCTAAATATTTAATGCAAGTAGCGGCTGCTATTCAGTGATTTTTTATGCTATAGTTGGCGTCATAATCAGATTTACCCATCATCATGAATACCGTTTTCTCAGGTGCCAGGGGAGTCCCCTTGTTTCAGACCACATTTGTATAGCATCAAGGACAGGTTGAATAAACTCTATGTCACTTGGGCCTTTGATCCATCTATATCTTTGCATCATCTGCTTACAACTAACACCACATATTTCTAAAATTGCAGGAGATCAGACGTATAAATAGCAAAAAGAATTGGGGACAGCACCTCACCATGGGACACCCCACTTGTAACAGGGTTAGTAGTGGAAAAGTTGTGAGCGACTTTAACCTGAAAACTCCTTCCTATCAGAGAGTCCTTTATCCAGCTGACTACTATAGGACAAAAGTTCAAACTTTCAATTTTATGTAGTAGATTACTGTGGTCAACCCTATCGAAAGCTTTTGAAAAATCGAAGTAAATTACATCGCAACACCCTGTCTTATCCATGTATTCAGTCCACTCATTTATACATTCCAATAGATTAGATGCTCCAGATTTATGCAGCACGAACCCATGCTGACTACCGGGAATAATTTTATTAATCTCTAAATGGAACATTATGTGTTTTTTGAGAATAAAGAAGTGATACTAACAGGCCTTTGGTTAAGAATTAGCCGGTTCTTTTTTGAGTAGAGGTATTTCAAAGGAATGTTTCCACCTTAATGGAACTTCCGACCAAATCAAAGACTGGTTATACGAATATGCTAATGGTTCGGCAATGAGGTGAGTTATCTTTCGTACAAAAGCGGCTGGAATATGATCTGGTGTTATAGAATACGAGTATGGCAAATCATTGAGAAGTTTATATACTGTTTCACCATCCCACTAGGGAAACAGAGACATAGGTATATTTGCTGCAGCATTGAAGGCGGAAATGTTGACATCACCTTGAATGAACACCTCGGCTGTCAGGTTGTCATTTGAAAAAACCTCTCTTGTGATTAGAATAGATCTCAAAGAAAGATCTCCAATCAATACCATACAAATATTCATTCAACCTACTGTAATCACCTCCAGAAAAATACCTAAAGTACGTGTACCTAGGTTCCTGGAAAATGCAAGACAATTCGAATGTCACACTATTATGATCACTGGATCCCAAAGGAGGCTCAAGCCTAACACTGCCAATTAAAGTATTATTGTTTGACAATATAAGGTCCAGCGTATTATTACCTCTCGTAGGAAATCTAACATATTGCTTTATGCAATGTGTAGTTAGCAAACCAGTGGAGAAGATGAAGAAGAGGTTGGTTTATCTAGATAATTCTAATCGATATCCGCATAGTTAAGATCACTTCTAATAATGGAAGGGTGTTCACATAATACGATGTCAATTAGAGCATTTACGAGCGAATCATTTGAAGCAGTTGAACAAGATGGAGCTCTATAAACTACAATAAGCTGTACTTTGTAGCAATCGAAAAGAATATCTACCGCTAGCATTTCATAAGAATCAGGAACAGACTGAAAATAAACCTCAGTGTCACCAAAACTGTTCCTTATAAATATGATTACTCCACCTCGCTGTTTCCTGACTGTCGCAGCGCAACACATGATAGCCACTGCATAGGCAGCACAATAAACTAGACAGCACATAAGAAGAAGAAAGCTAAGTTTTACAGAAAATATACAAACCAGCACATAATAGCTATAGCTCGCATTTTTGGCCACGGACCCATTGCTACTATAAAAACATTTTAGACAACGAGAACAAATGCGAGCTACATTCAATTTAAAGTATCACGCTGACTAGACAAATGAACAGGAACAATGGGATTCGTCGAGAAGTGCTGATTGGTGCCAGAAATATCCGCATTTTCGCACCTGTCTCGTAACACAGGAGCTGGAGGATAAATCGTACCACCATCCCTCACTCCACCATGAACTTGAAACTTTTTCCTTCGTTTTCTCTCCGCATATGTTAAAGACTCTCTTAGAAAGAGACCCTTCCCAGTATAAAAACGAAGACGGGGCGCACTCTGCAGTGCTAACGATTAAAGAGACGAAGATAGAAGTACTATTTTCAAAAGACTTATAGCCTGGTCTGGTCCTAACAAGGCGATATACAGCGGTCGGAGAGCACTCTATGTTCAGAAAAGGAGAACATTAACAGCAGTCATGAAGTCATAAGATAGAGCCTATTCAGTGTCATAGATATTTCTTCTGGAACACCCTTAAGAATAAGTGACCTACGCCGCTCAACCTCACAAGGATCATTGGGATCGACGGAAGTGTTGCAAATCGTATCAGTCACTTGTGGTTGCAGTTGACCTGGCTGTGGCTTTTTCACAGAAGCTTTGGAACTAGAGCATCGTTTCTTCAATTTCATGTTTTCCTGAATAGGAATCAGCAGATCTTCTTCAAGCAGCCGAACTCTCTCGACGAGGTAGTCCATTTGCTCTTTAGATCGATATAGGTATAGCAATGAATCTTTGACGTGACTGGCAATACTCGAGTCGCCCTTCAAGCGGTCAATTGCATCAGATATCTCCGTTTCCATGAGAGCTTTGGAACCGGAAAACAAGTGAACGAAGAAAAGATTCAAATAAGTCGATTGGAATGAGCACTTTCGTAAGAAATACACCTCGTTAGGCGGCAATCGAACAGATATAATAACCCTTGCCGCAGGGGAACAGCCAGAACTTCGATAATTTCAGCAACAGCTAAAACAACAAATTGTAGATGAAGCGATTAGAACAACCCACTTATAGATAACGGTAGTCGACACTGGGGAGTCGATAGAAATACCACAGGTATCAGACCGCTAGAGACAACCAACCACTCGCGGGTAACGCGGGCAGGTAAATTAAATTGTTAGACGCAGTAAAGTTATTTTTTTTGGGTGGCGATGTCCGTTCCTCCACGTGGTGCCACTGGAAACTGCTCGCTCTGCGAGCTAAGCTAATCACGGACATTCGAATGCAGGCGACAGGCCCTTGTGACAGGCCGGCCTACGAAGACCCATGTCACATCACATGGTGTATGATAAGTCAAGTTTCTCGAGATAGTGCTACGGCGTCCGCGGGAGCCGACGCGCACTCGCAGAGCCCGGCGAGTGTGAGAAGTATGCGAGGGTCCCTGATGCGAGGACGGCATCGAGGGGCAACTGAGCTAGTCCGAAAGTCCCGTAACGTAAGCAGGACCCGCGTGGCTACGCTGAATGTGGGTACGTTGACGGGCCGCTCGTGCGAGTTGGTTGAAGCACTGGAGCGAAGAAGAGTTGATTTCTGTGCGGTGCAGGAGACGAGGTGGTCCTGCCGCAAGTCAAGGGACATAGGACGTGGTTTCAAGGCCGTTCTGTGTAGAAGTCCCAGGACCACCAGCGGTGTCGGAATAATCGTCTCCGAACGATTTCGTGACTCGATTGTAAGCGTCGAGCGCTTTGACGATCGATTGATGAAGATCGTTGTCGCCGCTAAGGAGCGACTCTATCAGTTCTTCTCTGCGTATGCTCCGCAGACTGGCTGCTCCGATCAAGCCAAGGATGAGTTTTGGAACCTGCTTGATGAGAAGACAGCAGAGGTACCGTCGAAAGATGTCATCATAGTCGATGGTGACCTTAATGGGCACGTAGGTGCTGCGAAGGACGGGTACAGCTGTCATGGTGGTTTCGGATACGGGTCTCGTAACCCCGATGGTGAGCGTATTCTTGAGTATGCGGAATCGCATAGCCTCACCATTGTGAACACCGTTTTCCGAAAACGCGACTCCCACCTCATCTCATATTATAGTGGGAGCTCCAAGTCTCAGATAGACTTTGTGCTTGTGAAGGATGACCGAAGTCTTGTCACAGATGCGAAGGTCGTGCCGTATGAGACGGTCGCCCCACAGCACCGACCGCTAATCTGCACCCTAAGGATCGCCCCTCCAAGGCAGAAGCAGGTCGAGCGATGCGGTGCACCGAGAATCAAGTGGCGGCGAATGAAAGAGAAGGAAGCAGCTGTGATTTCTCGCGTGCGGTTACCGACAGTTACGACTGTCGATGAAACTTGGAAGAAAGCAACCGACGCGATACGCCAAGCTGCAAGGTTGGAACTCGGCACTACGGAGCCTGGACGACGCAAAGTCGACAAGCAGGCATGGCTGTGGACAGACGATGTGAAAGCGAAAGTTCGAGAGAAGAAGTCGCTGTGTCATGTGTTTCTCGGCGACAGAACAGCCGACAACTGGCAGGAGTATCAGAAGGCGAAGAAGGCTGCAAAGTAAGCCGTGGCTGTTGCGAAAGCCACTCATTATGGTGATGTCTACCGAAAGCTCGAATCGCGCGATGGTGAGCGGTATTTGTACCGACTTGCTAAGACCCGCCATCGCCAAACCGAGGACATTGAAAAGTTCATTGGCATCAATGATGAGAGCGGAAATCTTCTGACAGACCGCAAAAAGGCGCTGAAGCGATGGCGTGATTACTTTAAGGAAACTTCCACTATGGAATTTCCTCATCCGGCCATCCTTTCTGTGGCTTCTGTTCACGGTCCCGTTCGCAAGATCACCGTGGAGGAAGCAGAAGCGGCTCTAAAGAAGATGAAGCCCGGTAAGGCGACAGGGCCGGATGATCTGGCAGCCGATGTTTGGAAGTCGAAGCTCTGGTATCCTGCTGAGTGGTTGGCTGAGTTCTTCAACCAGGTAGTAAAGGAGAAGAAAGTACCGGAGTGTTGGCACAACAGTACGACGATTCCGATTTGGAAGAAGAAGGGCAGTCCTGCGGACTGCTTCAATTACCGTCTGATTCGCTTGCTTTCACACAGCATGAAGATCTTCGAGCGAATCCTCGATAGACGAATCCGTGAAATCGTCAAGCTCTCCGACAACCAGTGCGGCTTTGTGTCTGGTTGTGGGACCATTGATGCTATACACGCCGCCCGCCTCCTGGTGGAGAAGCATCGCGAGAGACAGAAGCCGGTGCATATAGCCTTTCTCGACTTGGAGGAGGCCTTCGACAGCGTGAGCTTATATGGTACGCCTTGCGACGACACAACGTACCTTAGGAACTTATAGAGTGGGTGCGGATGCTCTACTCTTGCCCAAAGAGTAGAGTGCAGGCTGCAGCTGGAACCTCAATTAAGTTTCCCATCTCTGTTGGGGTGCACCAGGGTTCTGCGCTCTCTCCACTCCTCTTTGTTGTCGTCATGGATGCCATTACGCGAGATCTTCAGCAGCCTGTCCCATGGACGCTGCTTTATGCTGATGACGTGACGCTCGCTTGCGAAGAGAAAGACGATCTCGAGCGGCAGGTGCAAGCTTGGTGCGAGCGTCTGGCGAGGTTCGGACTCAAATTGAACGTCAAGAAGACCGAGTACCTAACGACTGACGTGAACGAGTCCGGCTCCATTAAGATTAACGGTACTGAACTTGCACGCACTTCTGTGTTTAAATACCTGGGATCAGCAATAGCGTCTGACGGCGGTCTGATGGTTGAAGTGAACTCACACGTGAGTGCAGCTTGGTCCAAGTGGCGTTCGCTGACTGGCATGCACTGCGATAGGAAGATCCCAGAGCACCTGAAGTCGAAGATTTACAGAGCCCTCGTGCGCCCGGTAGCGATGTACGGCGCTGAGTGTTGGCCTGCGACTAAGGAAGTTGAAACACGCCTCAACGTCATGGAGACGAAGATGCTGCGCTGGACGGCTGGAGTCACGCGCATGGACCGCATCAGAAATGATGCTATTCGGCAGAAGTTCGGTGTCGTGCCGATAGCGGACAAGATGCGCGAAGCTCGCTTGCAATGGTACGGCCACGTTCTGCGTGGGAAAGCAGACAGCGTCCGCAAGATTGGCCTTGAGTTGGAAGTATCTGGAAAGCGGCCTAGAGGTCACCCGAAGCAGCGTTGGTCCGATACGTTACACACGGACATGAAAGTTGCTGGTGTCCACCCTGATCAAGCGCAGGATCGGGAAAGGTGGCGTCGTAACACCAGAAGAGCGGACCCCGCGACGATGCGGGACAAACGATGAAGAATAAGAAGAAGAAGAAGAAGTAAAGTTATTTTTGGAATACCGTCATACTCAAAACAAGATGACCCAAAATACCAAAAATGTCCCCCGGATGGAAGTAAAAAGTTGAATCAATTTCGGGCAAGGGAGAGATGTTTCCAACGGATACTAATTTGCTATCCTCAAAGGAGATGTCTTGTCCTGTGGGAAAGATACTGGCGAAATACTCACCAATGCGGGAAGCTTTCTCTTTGCCAGATGAAATAGGGTTTGACTGTCTGTCTGCAAGTGTGGGAATAGAGCCTTAATTCTTCATCCTCTTAAGAACGCATTGATACAAACGAGAACAAACTTGCTGTGCGAAAGCCGTCGCTCATAATTATCCATGTAATTTACTAAACGAAAGTTTATTTTAAGCAGTACAATGCACATAAAAATGCAAAAAAATGGAAAAAAGCGGCAGAGACATGGGGGATCAAAATGAAAAGGGAGGCAGGTGGCACCATGTCTGGGCTGGGGAATAAGACAGTGGTCCGCAGGCACAGAAATTGCCAGCGCTGAAAACTCTGGGTAAGACCGTGTCTCCGTCACCTTCAGCAAATCGTGCCTTGACGCCCATTTGTTGATGAGAAGGGAGGTAGGTAGACGGATACATTGGAACAAGAACGGTAAAAGTCACAAGAAGCTGTTTATGCCCAGAAGTGCTAGAAAGGAGAACATCTAACCGTCCGCTTGGTGTTTGGTTAAGACTGAGAGCTCCACGTCACAGATGAGAAGTTCCACAAAATTGTGCCACACCTTTTATGTTATGAATGCGCTCAGTTTCCCTTGAAAGTGGCTAGTTTGACGTAAGCATGGCAACGTGATTTCGAAAAGAATTTCGAAATCACGTTGCCATGCTTACGTGCTTTCGAAAGAATAGTGGGGTAACAATAGCATTTATCGATATTCAACGATTCACCGGAAATTTAACTGAATTTTTTTTTATTAAAAACGTTAGCGCACTCAGTTCAAATGACGCTTCTGATCCGAATCCCCGGTACTAACAAGTCCTTGAGCCTCTGCTATCTGTAACACAGACGACGTGACTGAAACCCAATTGATCTCGATCGATTCCGTCTCTTTTCTGCTCCCTACCATAAAAAATATATCGCTATTAATTTCAAGAAAAAACTTTAGGAAGAAACCTTTGCAGCACCTGCAGAATGTTATTAATAAACATGAATGGAATATCAGACACATGAACAGAATCTTAGACCACGTCATGAATAAATCAAATCGTCCAACACAAATAAAAGGCAAACAATGCGTGTGGGCAGAATCGTCTCTCAAAAATTTTCTGGAACTTTCGCCGACGTTTATGTACTCCTCAGTGTTCAGTCTTTTTCTTATATTCAGCCTTGAGATAGATGATCAGAGGGGTGTATCCAAGGCATACCTCGAGCACTCAAGCTCCACCAATTTAGCCCGCAGCACGCGCTGGTTGGTGATAGGCCCAGAGACCTGCTCAGGTTAAACAGACTATAGTTTTAGAAGGAAAAACTTTTAAGAGAAAAAATGTGGATCATGCTCAGCGGCATTTGAGCGCCTTTGACTGAGGTCTGCCTGCGGTTTACAGTCGACGGTTCGCAGCGGCTGCTGTCGAGTGAGACGATCATCAAGAAATTTGAAGAACGCAAACTGTCGAACGTTCCAGACTTTTTTGAGGACTAAGTAACCTTTAGTTCTAATCAGAAAGTCTGACTTTGAGTGGTCGCAATTCTTCTACATTTGTGAAAAGAACCTAAGATCATCGGATTTATTCTGCATGTCCGCCGATAATAAATTTTTCAGTTACCTTCGCCATACGTTTTTCTGTCTTCTCACGTCATTAAGAGTACAAGTACAGAAAGACAGCTTTACACAACAAGCTATCTACAGGGTTATGTTAGCCTCCATCAAGGAAATCAATGTATATACTTTAATAAGGTTTAATTTGGTAGCAATGCTGTATACGAAGTAATCCTGTTTACAGTACGGATCTTATGTATAAAGCAGCTACGTCTTTAAAATGCGTCAGAATGTCGCATGATTAGTTTTAAATGGACTAGAGATGTGAATTGTAGCAGAATTTTGAATCAGGTTCAAAGTGTTTGTATAAAAAGTGGACATGTTCAAAAGTGTTTTCAGCATATGCATGACCAAGAACAGCTTGGATACCTGTATTTGTTTTGTATTTTACTTAAAACAGCTTTCTTCAGGGCTATTCCTAAACGGATATGGTTCTGAGAACTGTCGCCGTGGCCCTAGTAGCCGCTGCCGTTCTGAACATTGCATGTGTCGATTGCTTTAAACCCATCCCGTCGACGCTTGATGAGGATGTTGACTGGAAACATTTCGACGGTCATTCATATGTGGTACGTGAGGTTCTTTCAATTTTTCTCACAAATTGGCTGGCAGTAGAAGGGCTCGCTTGTGGAGGAGCTGAGCCATGTGGCCTCCGATTACGGAAGTTCAACGTTTCGGTGACCCTCTCCCTTTATGGTTGGTCTAATGCAGGTAGTGGATTTGTCTGAAGGTTCTGCACGCGGTAACAGTGCAGCACTCTTCGAGAAGGTTTGAGTTTGCCGATTTTGGGAGCAGAAATTCACTCTCTTGTGTAACCTTATAGGAGGAGTGTCGGCGAATCGGTAACCTTTCAGCAAGTTAATTAACAGTTAACAAAACGGTAGTGAAAGAAGGCGATGTACAATAAAGAAACACTTAGTGATCTAAATTTGTAAGATAAAAACTTTTGTGTTCGATCGATCTTATAGCATCTGCTCTTTAAAACACAGGACACTGGATTTCCGGAAAGGGTATTGGTGAAGGCAATCAACGAAAGCCCGCCAATATAATAAAGAACTTCCAGAGAAAATTGTATGCTTGTGTTAAAGCCAATGACGCTCAAGTTGTTTTGAATGTCATGAGTGAGATCCTATGTAGATTTTTTGCGTCTATTGATAAAGTAAATGCTTCTCACTTGAATGGATTGATACAAAGTTGTAGGTAGTTTTTGCATCACATCTCACAAGGACCACAATGGTTAGGATTTTGTGATTCCGTAAGTGAACTATTATTGGAAACTGGAGACCGTCTCATTTTTATAAAGGAGAGTAGAATAAGGGGCAATTTTTAGTTTATCGAAGAGAGGATGGGATGGGACGAAGCACGCAAACGATGCCGGCGCATGGATGCAGATCTTGCTTCTGTTCATTCAGAAGAGGAAAACAAGTTTATATACGGTAGGTTTTGTTTAAGCGGCATTTATTTTCAACAAAGCTGGTCTTGATGACACATATAGTGTGGTGCCGATGCTTTCATCTCTTCACCGGAAAGAGGTGTGCTTATGGGCTCTCTCATTGCGAAACAAAACGAAACAACCTGTTTTGCATGCTTTGGCAATGACGAAAGTGCCATCCAGGGCACGTGTTCGGAGGCTGTTTTGCATTCTGTAATATCGCATTTCCATTTCCTAACTTGAAAGGTCGCCCGGAGCCTACGGGCGCCTTTCACCCCTGAGGTCTCGATTCCTCCGACGCGCGCCTAAAGCCCTCCGCACGCTTTTGCGGCAACGCGGCAGCCCTATCTTAAAGCATGGGGCAGAGACACAGAGTCGCCGCGCGAGGCAAAACTAGCATGATGTGCCGCCTACGCGGCAGATGCGGCAGACGCGGTGGCAGCGGCAGTAATCCTTCAAGGCATTGTTGCCGCATTACCGCGTTAGTGATTGAGCGAGCGGGAGGAGTGCCGCGTGAACTCTAGCACACGGCAGTGGAAGCCGCGTACGCGGCTGTTCTGGCCTCTGCCGCGTACGCGGATGCCGGAAAAGTGTGCGGAGGGCTTAAGGCGCCTTTTATACTCGCGCCGTCACGCGGCGCGGCATGATGGTCGACATAGCTATCGATTATTCGCGCCGCGTGGCGGCGCCACATCGCTTTCATACTCCGCCGCGCCTTGTCGGAATTTTGGGTTACGGTATACGGCGAGTCGCGCCGTGGGAACGAAGGGTGCGGCACGGCGCGATCAACTGCGGCAGACTCGCTGTAGAGTGGGAAATTTCACACCGGGATGAACCATTTTGCTATGGCCTTTCTGTTTAGGCTCCTCAATCAACAGAACAAAAAGGGTGTAGCAAAATGCTGGCACTATTGTACTTTCAGGACCCCAAAGGTAGAGTAGAGGGTGGGGGGGGGGGCGGGGTCAACCAAACTTCGCCCAGGGAGGGGAGCAGGTATTTAGGGTGTTGATCACGAATCTAACATCCGTTTTTCGTATTAAGCTGGAGTTTGAGCAAAATCAGTGACCTTAGCCACTCTTAACTTCCGTAACCTAGTAAGGAAATGGAGATCTAAAGACATTCCCGAAGTTTCACATACTAGGCTAAAGATACGTTTAGTGCACAATGACCCCACCTGAGACTTCTACCTTAGATTAGACGGACGACCTCGAACCCTGCCATAAGAAAGGACTCTCGTCGCTCCCCACAGGAATTCCACCACTAACATTACCAAGATGCATTCCGCTGATTAGCCAGACGAATCCTTTGTTGTCGTCCTCCAATGACTCGTAGACCGTCTCCCCCGTCATCCGTCATGGCGCACGGACCGTAGTACGCTGAACCTCAATGCCGTGCGTCGCTGACGCTCCCCTTCCTAGCTGCAGTCGCGTAGCGACGTCAATCCGGGGTGCGGCGCGACCGACTGCGCCGCGTTCCGGATTGACGCGCCGCGCCGCGGCGTGAGTATAAAAGGCGCCTAAACAGACCCACACGGGCCGCACCACTGCTTCAACACCTTTGCCGTAACACGATTTTATCTATGTGGCCCTTGGCATGACTTCAGCCGGAAATACAGATCACGAATATCACGGGTTCGGACATGTTGGTGGTAGTCGTCCAGGAGCGGGAATCGGGCGAATTTGACGTGACGTAGGTAAACATTCCCGCGTGTCCTGCCTGTAACTATGTTTTCTGGAGTATTTTTCGATGGTAATGCTTGTTCTGGTGTTTCTCTTAGGAAAGTTATGTAGACAAATATATTACAGTTTATTTCGCATGCTTTCGGCATTACTACTAAATTGGAATGTCTTCGAAAAACACAAAAACGAAAAGCAGCTAGGCGTGTATCATTCCTTAGAATGTTCATGTCGTGCATAAAGTAGAGCTTTTGTTTAAAAAGTTTGTTACAACTAATCTAAATTGGGTAGATTTGTGAATTAAAAAATAAGCACAAAAAAGTGAGAAACCAGGCAAGCCGAGTGGTCAGTTTTCCAAGTGCTTCGTAGAGGCACATTCGGCATTCAGACCAAGAAATGCTTTCAACCTGCCGTGGAACTTTGGACGGAGATTTTAACCATGTGAAAGTTCTTGAGGCGAAGATTTGAAACATACCCTAATAACCTCAACTTCGAGTTCGACGTTCTTGAAACATGGGCATCTTAGACGTAAGTTTTTAAAAATCCATTCTGCTTTCCAGGTTTGGTGTAAAATCTTTATTTTGGCCCACGTTTCAACGAACTCGTCTGAAACGAGCAAGGCCTGAAAGCTCGAAATGTTTTTGACTCTGTGAAATTCACTGGATCAAAGACATCGCGTCCACCTCTTCACCGGAAACAACATGCTCCCAGGACTGCTAGGAAACGTTACCACACCTGTGCGTTTTACCACACCGATCCCGCCAGCGCAAGGAAACCGGATCAACTGGCCATGGAGCAGGTGATACCTAGTGTTATGGTCAAACATACTGCTCCCAAGGCCGAAGAGGCGAAAATGTGCACAAACCAGTATACGCGATCTCACAGCTCGCATAAACGAATAAAAGGCAAAAATTCGCTGTTAATGGAGATGCATTGGTTTCTGTTGTTCATGGCTGGATTTCGTTCATGAATACAGAAGGCCTCGAAAGCCTTTCTGGACCCTATTTCGTTTTCATGACACAACATCGTGCATTTTACGCTGAGGTCGTCCCCGGAGTGAGATTCCCTTCGATGCTTACCAAGCGGCGTTGGTGAGCTTTGCCTTCTGTTGCCAGTAAGGTGTTCCCTAACGCGAGTGCCTAGCACCCTCCCAGTTTTCCCAATGTATAGATCACCGCAGATCAATTACTCCAACTGGTAGATGACGCTTTTTTGCGCGAAATCTCCTCCTACCCTACGGGCAAATCCCGCTGTCTTGCACAATGCAGACAGTCATAAAACCGATTGCGAACAAGCTGCCGTTTATTGTTTTGTTTTGGTGTATTTACCAGTACAAGGACCATATCCAAGCCTGCTCGCGCTAGACGTCGGGGCACAGCTGCAGTGACACTATCTGAAATGAAAGGCAGTGAAAGACAGATTTTGTTGCTAAACGCGTTCATAATGGGCCCGCGTCGCGCTCCGCTTTCTTACACTTCATAATCATTGAGCGTGGCAATTTTTAGGCCAACGTACGTGGCTCTTCGCGCTCCTCGTTACCCGTACACATATTCGTTGCTGTTCTATGTTCGAAGCACAGCACTTTTACAGCAGAAGAATGTGCTGATTTGGCGTGAATGATGATATTGCCCTTGCGGTACTATTTCACACTCTATTGTCCGTTAGAAACTGTTGTATCCCTGAGGATACACTTTACTAGACCACGGAGGTCTCTTCATACTGCTCTCTGTGCTAATAGAGAGCCCCACGTGCGTGGAGGCAACAGAATAGATACAGCTTTATTAGTCAAGTAAGTTGAAAGCGAAGCGATGCTAGCTGGAGGTGACGGCAGTTGCCTGGCGGCGGCTGGAAAATCCAGATCTCGGCGACCTCGGCGACCCTCGGCCCCGCGGCTACGACGACGACCCCTGGGGCCTCGGCAGCGGCCTTATATGCGCTCAGTTTTCCACCGTTCGTTACTTTGACCTGTCTTGGCGAGTTACCACCGCGCCTACGTGGGTGGTCATCGGCTTTCTACTAGCCGGCTACGGGCGCGCTACACTAGATCACCTCTGTGATTCGTCCAGCAATAACAGAAACCCAAGTTTGTGTATTCAAAAGGGTAGCCAGCCTTCGCACGGAAGTTCTCGGTGAACTTTACATATTGTGATTCTGTGTTAAGAATGTTAAACAGCTCATCCATTTCGGATTGAGTTGTTGTTACGACACAGCAATCGTCGATGTATTGTACAGTACATTATGGGTAGACGTTCTGCACTAGTCGTTCAATTTTGCCCATGAAGCAACTTGCTAGAGCCGGTGCTAAACGCTGTCCCATGGCAATTACTCTTAGTTGGAGGAAGTAATTACCAGACCATATAAAATGTTATAGTCCAGGCATCACTTGACAAGCACCATTATGTGCGAATTTCTCAAGCTAACGTGGTAATATCACTTCCGTACTAATCAATCATTTCGGATAGTGCTTGTAGAGCGGCAGTTTTTGCGACGTTGGTGTGTAAGGCAGTCACATCAAATGATTCAATTGCGCAACCTGGTTGAAATCTGCAAGCTTCCAAACGTTCCAGCAACTTTTCCGTGTTTACAAGAGTGAAGGTACAACGTTCAAAAGTTGACCAGCGATCTAGTTGAGGAACCAAGATATTCGGTCTGTTGGTCCGTCTACGCAACTTATTATAGGCTAAATTTTGTATGTTTCTGCAGTCAATGAGCGCTTGTCTTCATTAGACAATTTGTTCGTTTTAAGCAGGCTGTAGAACATAGGACAGGTCGGCATAGTCAGCGTTAGCCTTCTAATAAGACAGCTCTATAGTAGCGGATCTTCCTACCGATATCCGTAACGTGTTTAATCTGCGACATAATGAATGAAGGGTCTTTTCTGAGATTACACGATAAGCGCTGGTGTCAGCAAGGTGGAGCTTCGTGATTTCTTTATCCAAAGCTTGTGTACATATCACGAATTCACCTCCATTATCGCTTACGGACAGCCGCACTTCATTCCGCCTTATCAAGTCACGTATCTCTCTGACTGCCTTTGGTTCTTTGACGGGTTCGTTGTTCTGTCACGCCTATTCATGTTGAAAACACATTGGATGTCCGAGGACAGAATTCTGAATTTGACATTGACCTCTGGAACTGATTCGGATTGCTTATAGAAT
Source organism: Heligmosomoides polygyrus bakeri (assembly GCA_947359475.1). Lineage (NCBI taxonomy): Eukaryota > Metazoa > Nematoda > Chromadorea > Rhabditida > Heligmosomidae > Heligmosomoides > Heligmosomoides polygyrus. The sequence goes on along the minus strand of OX375866.1, from coordinate 33,275,009 downwards.
GACCTCAGAAACGGAATCGGTGAAAATGTTGCTCGTGATGAGCTATTAATTGCATCACGTTTGAAACTTTCTCTAGCCCTCGCTCTAAGTTGATCTCGAAGTCTATGCAATCCGCCCACAACTCTGCGAAATATATCTGCACAGATGTCTTAAGATATTAAAAGCGAACAGCCCAACACCTTCGTAGAAACTTTTGCATTAACAACGAGAGTGACCCTTGCCTGATATGGGCCTGTGGTAATCGGAGTATGTTGAGGCTCCCGGTCTCAATGTCTGTGAGGAACAGTTCCCTTAATGTTGCTTCCAGAGTGGACTCCCATTATCTCACTCCTAAGAGATGAACTTCGCGGAAAGGGTGAACTTTGCTCTTGACCGAAGAACATTACAGATCTCTTTCGATCCTTCTTCAATCGTTCTCCAAATTTTAGTATCAAGCGACAGGAAGTACTGCCGATACATCGACGATTGCTGTATCGTAACAACAACTCAATCCTAAATGGATAAACTGTTTAACATTCTTAAGACACAATCACAGTACATATAGTTCACGCGAGAACTTCCGTGCGAAGGCTGGCTACCCTTTTTAAATACCCAAATCAGGGTTTATAACGGTCAGTACAGGGTGAAGTGGTTCCGCAAGGACAGCTCCATGAATATCACCATTCACGCCAAATCGGCTCATCCTTCTGCTTTGAAAGTGTTGTGTTTTGCAACATATTTAGAACAGCAATGGGGATGTGTACGGGTAACGAGGAGCGCGAAGAGTCACGTACGTTCGCCTGCAAAATTGCCAGGCTCAATGAGTATGAAGTGTAAGAAAGCAGAGCGCGACGCGGGCTCAATATGAACTCGTGTAGCAACACAGTCTGTCTTTCACTGCCTTTCATTTCGGCAGTGTCACTTCAGCTGTGCACCAATGTCTGATGCGGTAAGCCTGGATATTGATGTTGTACTGGTAAATATACCAAGAGACAACATTAAACGACAACTTGTTCGCAATCGGTTATATGACTGTGTCTGCATAGTGCAGGACTGCGTAATTTGCCCGTAGGGTAGGAGGAGATTGCGCACAAAAAAAGCGTCATCTACCAGTTGGAGTAATTGATCTGCGGTGATCTATACATTGGGAAAACTGGGAGGGTGCTAGGCACTCGCGTTAGGGAACACCTTACTGGTAAGAGAAGGCAAAGCTAACTGACGCCGCTTGGTAAGCACAGATGGAAGCTCACTCCGCTGACGACCTCAATGTAAAATGCACAGTGTTGTGTGATGAAAACGAAATAGGGACCTGAAAGGCTCTCGAGGCCTTCTGGATTCATGAACGAAATCCAGCCATGAACAACAGAAACGAATGCATCTTAATTACCAGTGAACTTTTGCCTTCCATTCGTTTATGTGAGCTGTGAGATCGCATATGCTGGTTTGTGCACATTTTCGCCTCTTCGGCCTTGGGAGCAGTATGTTTGACTATACCAGTAGGTATCACCTGCTCCATGGTGGCCAATTGATCCGGTTTCTTTGCGCTGGTAGGATCGGTGAGGTAGAACGCACAGATGTGGTAACGTTTCCTAGCGCTCCTTGGAGCACGCTGTTTCCGGCAAAGAGGTGAACGCGATGTTTTTGATCCAGTGAATTTCACAGAGTCAAAACCATTTCGAGCTTCTTTCAGGCCTTAAGAAAGACGAGTTCTTTGAGACGTCGGCCGAAATAAAGATTTTATACCAAACCCGGAAGGAAAAAGATTTTATAAATGCAGACCTAACTATTCTGAATTGATCTCGCGGGTTCCGGCTGGTCGAAACTTGCCTTATCGAGCTAATATCGTGCACTCTTAAATTAGCAAGCGGCTGCGGCAGCGGTGTAGTGGTAGCTTTTCACTTGAAACGAGTGGAGTTGTAGGTTCGATTCTTGGCGCTGATGTGTTTTTGCATTAATTCCTAACGAGAAAGAGGCCAATGCATCAGCGCAGCAACTAGGGTCAGGAGCAAATTTGTTCTAAACACCTTTAGTCAACGTTTCAATCTCCTTCACACGGCTCATGTGTCTTTTCGAAGATTCACGTAAAGATGAAGGCATTCACTGATGAGTCACCCACAGACGCATAAACGTCAGGTTAATCTGCACGTCGGCACTAATACTGCTGTCTCTAATTTCCCCGGTTATTTCAGAGTTAATAAAGTTGCCATACACATATCTTGGAAAACTAAGAGCTAAGAACTTCACGTGGGACCAACATGCATGGATTGGGCTCAATAGGCGCAATGGCTCGTGGGAGTGGTCCGACGACACCCCTTTGGATTTCAAGTACTGGGATGAAACTCGTCTTGAACCAAACAACTTTATTCCTGAGGAAGAATGCGCAGAGGTGCGGTTACCGTCTCAGTGTCGACTTCATATATTGGGTTGTTCTATACTTAACGTCGTTTTCCTCATAGATGGCGTGAACTTTATATTTAATGTGGTGGTGATTGCATGGTATAGATTATTAGATACTATTTTAAAGCTTAGTCATTAGGCTGCCTTCTACCAAAGGTGAGTGTCATTAGCAAAAACTATTCGTTTGGTGGAAATTTAAGTTGAAATTGATGAAAAGGGGTGCGCTCTCGGCATATTTTGTTTTACTTCCGAAAAACAAAGACGCTCGGAAGAAATGATGTGAAGTTTATGGTGAGGACGGGAAGCTCGGAAGAAATGATGTGAAGTTTATGGTGAGGACTGCCTTACTGAGCTCTAGTGAGAGCGTTGGTCCTTTTCGCTCTGGCAATCTTAACGTGCAAGATGCACCACATGCTGGTCCTACATCACCACTGATGACGACAAAATAAAGGCATTAAGGCCCCCACACCCTACTGCGACAATGTCGCGACCATAATTCTTTACCATATGGCAGGACGCCGATCTCGCCGTCGGCAGCAAGCGCGTGAACTCTTCCGCGAGCGGCGGGGACTCTCTGCGGAGACCACGCCGCCGGAGCGGCGGCGGCGATAATGATGTGAACCATTACAGCCGTCGCCGCTCCAGCGGCGCGGGCAGAGACTGCCTGCGCTCTAGCTCTCCGATTAGTCATGCCGAGGAAACTGATCATTTTCGCTGTCCGCCACCCCTGCAAAAGTGTGCGGAGGCCTTTAGTCGAAACTCGAGATATGACAGACAAGCTTGACATATTCAGCTTAACCGTTCACTTGCGCGTACAACAGCTTGGTTGCGTGAACAAACGGGATGTTTGGATTCCTCACGAATTAAAGGAAATCCACCTCACCAAAATTAACTATGCGACTCTTTGCTGAATCGTAACTAAAACAACCCACTTCTGAAAAGAATCTTAATGGGTGATCAAATATGGATTGTTTTCGACATCGTAGTCCGAAAACGATCACGGGCCAAGCAAAAAATGCCCCCACAATTGATATCCAAAGCCAACATTCACCAAAAGAAGATAATGCTTTCTGTGGTGGGATTACAAGGATATAGTCTGCTCGGAGCTGCTTCAAGAAAACAAACTATTGATTCGAATGTATACCGTCGTCAACTATTTTTCAACTTAATCAAAGATGACTCATTCAAGAAAATGTTCGATATATAATTGATTAAAAAATGTTGTTAATATAAAACTAAATCTAATCCGCTTTGAAAAATATGAAAAAGCGACGTTAATTATCGAACAACCCAATATAATCAGCACGTTCCCACAACAACATAAAAAACAATATAGCTCACCATTTCAGATGCTGGCTGATAGGGCTGACGGTGGGCATTGGGCCGATGTTGGGTGCTCAATGCAGGACAGAGGCTTCATATGTAAGATCGACGAATGAAACCCTATCTTCTATTGAAACCCCCAATGAAGACTTTTAGTTGCGTTGTACTTCTAACTAGAGGTGTTGAAAATACATAAACCACAGACCTGCCGCAGCGAACTACCTATAACAAAAATTAGTTTCCGGTACTTGCGTTCGGCTGGTTTGAATAATAGCTGGACGTTTCTGCTCTACCGCAGCAATGTGACCGTTGTTTGCGACTTCTTGACCAATTGTTGCCTCACAGGTAGCCAGTAGAAAATATAATAGTTCTAAGGAATGTCACCTAGTAGTGGGAATATAGAATATATTATGTTGGATGATTGAAAAATTGCCGCCGCGAGGCCCGGAGTTGACCGCATGTTGTTTCTTACTACAAGCATACCTGTCACTGTATCTACAGGTAGGTCAATAGTCAGAAACATTCTGAGTAGCGTATTCTAGGCCTTCGAAATCTTCGATCTTTAAGACATTCTCTCAAAGACTCATACAAGGCTAGCGCTCTTCAGAGTAATCTCATGTACTCAACTTACCCTATAAAGCTGGCTTGGCGTTGCAACGAATCTCCCTCCCCCCCCCCCGCCCTTAAGACTCGTTACTCCGAAATTGACAGGCATAGTACCCCTATGTAGTATTACTCAGCGGTAAGGGAATGGAACTGCACCGTATGGGGTGTAGCTTCTCCTGCCAAGCTTGAGGCCAGGACTACATCAGCGAAACCAGCCGTTCTCTACATGTGAGGACAAAGGAGCATCTGAATGGGAAGAAAAAAGTGGCCTTCTGCCCTAGGCCACTTTATGATGAATTGTCATGTCACTCCTTTACGCCGACCAATTCGAAGCCACGGTGGAAGCGGATCCGCGTCTGTGAGAGTGCTAGCAAGAATTTCGGCGTTGACGGCATCATTATCAGTCGCCACTTAGATGTGGTCGAAAAGTAACGAAACTGGACATATGCAGGATCCATATCGTTACTTTTCGACCACATCTAAGTGGCGACTGATAGACTCGCTGGGCGGTTGCTGAAGTGCCACGACACCTGCGTTTCATTAAGGCTGCATAGTCTAAGGATGCCTTTTTGGACAGGATCGTGACATGCGACGAAAAACGGATCCTTTATGACAATCTTCGCCGCTCTGCACATTGGCTGGACAAGAATGATAGTCACAAGGAGATGCCGAAACCAAGTCTCCATCCAAAGAAGACCATGGTGACCATCTGGTGAACAATGGCTGGCATAGTCCATTTCACTTCTTGAAGATTGGAGAGACAGCGGAGTAGACTACACAGCTGATTTAGTCCATTACAGTTCTTGAAGAATGGAGAGACTACCACAGCGGAGAAGTGCATGTCAAGGTTAAAGTGATACATCAGAAGGTGACTGAAAAACAGCCGGATTTGGTCAATGGAAGAGACCCAGTCCTACTGCATGACAACCCGCGTCCGCGTGTTTCCAAAGTTGTTGTCCAAAAACGGGATGAATTGGGATACGAAACTCTGCGACATCCAGCATATTCACCAGATCTGTTCCCTGTCGTTTATCATTTTCAGGCAATTTGATCTTTATGTGAAAGATGTGAAAAAACTCAATAACTAAGATGATGTCGAAAATAACTTTTTATGTTTTATCAATTTTCGTAATTCTGATTATTACAAAGATGAAATGTCTAAGCTACTGTCGCATCGGCAAAAGTGCATTTATTGTGAATGTGCTTATTTCGATTAATGAAATCGCTTCCAAGCAAAGTTATGGTCTGTCAAATTTTTTAGTTAAAATTGTATATATGCAACGACCTAATAATTATACGCAACGACCTAATAAAACTTGACATTGGATTTTGTAGGACTGCGGAGATAATTTGTGGGGTGAATGAGTTGCCTTTCCAGGCTCTGAGGAAGGCGATGCAGCCGAAACATTGGTCAGTAAAGCCGTTTAGCAACATCGTGACCAACCACGCCGAGGTTCAATAAGAGTTAAACATGGCCAGCAAGAAGACATAATTCTGACCTAAATGTAGACTGAAACTTCTTTCTGTACCTCTCGCTTTCCCCGTTTAGACATACGCCTCCGACCTTTCTCTTGTTAGTGATCTAAATCATCAAACTATTGAAATTCGTCTTAGTTTATTCATTTATGTATTTATTCAAGAACGTATCATACAATACACGTAGGTTACAATAAAGAAGGGTAAATCAAATGAAACCAAGACGTATCAAACTCAACACTCAAGAAATGGTCGGTCGCCAAATAAAACACAACACTAAATTAGCTTAAACAGAGAAATCTATGGGCAATAAATGACCTATGAACCGGAAGCGACATCTGTGTGACATTTTTGGATTCACAAAGCAGGCAGTTGAGCTGCCTGTGATTCATATAGGTGAGGAAGCTTAACTTAGCCTGTCCCTGCAACAGTGATATAGATTCTAAGTTTCTCTTTTTTATTTCTAGATAGTTTGATAGTTTTTATTTTTTATTTTTAGATAGTTTGAAGAATCGCAGCGATTGCAGCGCAGAGATTTAGTCATAATTTTTAACGATATCAGCAAATCAGCTTTTTTTCTTCTGGAGCACAGACTAGGAGGACTAGGCATCTTTGCTCTCTTGGATCTGCTTGGCAAATCACAATATTGAAGTCCATAACATCTCATAAACAGCTCATATGTATAGTTGTTCTAAACGCTTTCCAACAAAGCGGATAGCATTCTTTTTAGTGGGGTTGGACACGGTTGTGCCACACTTTGCCATGGGCCACACGTAAATTTTGCAAGAGCGTCTGCAGGTCTTTCTTTTTTAATATCTTAGATAAGTTATGAGTTCGGAATTTTGCTTTTCTAACTAACGCTCTATAGTGCTCATCAAACCTGAGAACTGTTGATATTGAGAAACCTAGATCCCGAACGGCAGAGACCGACTTCGCACTCTTCTTAGATTGTATGCTGATTGAGAAACTTGACTTCTTGTTCCGACTGTAAAACTACAACATTTTTCAAGAGAGGTAGTGCTCCCACATTTTTGACCACTCTCCCACGCATTCGGCTGCTGACTATACCACACGATAGTCTTGAAAATTTTCGACCTCTTTGTAGATTTTTATATCGTCGGCGAAGATTTTACAGGCAACACCAAGCAGGCTCAAGCGTGGGCTGCGATTTCTTCCAAAAATTTACGACCCCCCTCCTCCAGAATGGTCTTGGAACGACCCCCCATCGAGAAAAATGATGGAGTTCAATGTTATGTTGCCTTTTATGTTGCAAACAATTTTAGAAGTGTGAAAGAAAGAAAAATAATTAATGATAATCAGTTAATAAAGTTTTGGGCAAATAAATCAAAAATGAAGATATTTTAGGCATGGGAACGACACCCTAACAACACCCTTAGCACCGCTTTTTCTACGGAAAGAACACGTCATTTAGATTTGAACGGAAAGAGGAAGTCATTTAAATTTGTATTTAATAAAAATTGAAATAGTCATTGAATTAGGTAATAAGTTTTTTAAATCAGTCTTCAAGGTAGCTGAAAAGAACCGATTGCTGCTCACTTTTCGCTGAGACGGCGCAACACATTTTTTAGTTGAAAGATGTAACTACTGAAGCTGAAAATGGACTTACCGAAAGCTAAACTTCAATTTGTAGGAGGAAAAAATCAAGTCTCTCCTAAGCAACCTTTCATACGATCAGGTGGAGTGATTTCCCTATCTTGCATTTTTTCAAAAATAAAATATTTCCTAAACAAGGGTAGCACTGGAGCTGAAACTAAAAAAACGACACAACAGCACAGCTTTTATTTAGCACTTCTTCAAGAAATCAAGTCATTCCTAAGCGATCTTCCTTGCGATCAGGTGAGGTCATGCTCAAAATTCTTTTTCAAAAATAACGATTTTTCTTTCTAAACGGAACGATGTTAGGAAGTGGCATGTAGCTTTAGAAAACGGTAGTTTTTGTTATATATACAAGTGCTCCGTCACGCCTATCGGCGTGCCTCGCACTTGCGCACTTATTGGATGAACTAATAAAAACATTTTTGAGCGAGGGGGGAACGAACGAACTGAGCGGTTTCATTTCGCGAGAAGCGGTTTGTAATTAACAAAATACGTCAACAGCATGCGAAGCGAACCTGGCCAGGTGGCAGGAGAAGTAGCGTGGAGGCACTTCAGCTCACCTTTACAACAACAACTGCAAAATTAGTAGTAAACTGTTATTATTTTCACTTAAAAATAGATATATATATACTTGTACTCTTGCACTGCACTTGTACTTATATATATGTATATATATATATATATATATATATATAAGTACAAGTGCTCCGTCACTTCGCGCGATGCTGCAGTATCACTAAGCTAAGGAGGATAATCACATCGAGCTAGCTGCACTACTTGTGCAGTTTTTTCCTTATCTAGGAGTACAAAAGGCTCGCAATACATAAGTATATAGTATGATAGGGCAATCTATTTGTTCTTCACTGCTGGTTCTCCCTTAGTGTAACGGTCCCCCATTACTGGTACTGGTCCCCCTCAATGATCCACCCTAAGCGGACGTCTTCGGCACGTCTACCTGAATCTGCAAACGCATTAAGCGACGTATTCCACACGTCTTCCGAATCCCCAGGCAGGTAGAAGAATTCTAGGTAATTTCCGCTATTTTCCCGCCACGTAATTTGATCACTATCGATTGACGGCGATCGACACTTCTAAAACAAGCTTCAGATTCGTGTTCAGCGACCTCGATTGCTCCTGCGACGCAGTTCCCAGGCAAGAAGAAGACGTCTGGGTATTTTTCGTTATTTTCGTGTCGTGATTTTCCCCCGTTCCCCCCCCCCTATTTTATAATTTCTGCGGCGGCGCCGATCGGTAATATGATTCATTGCTTAGCGCGTTATTATCCTACTATACATATATAAGCGAGAACGGTCGTTTGTCTGTGGGTGAGTGAGTGTGTGTGTGTGTTTGTTCGCACAGAAGTGCTGAAGGAGTGTGTTGGGAGGAAGTAAAGGAGGGAGGGGGCGGGGGTTGTAGCTGTCACCAGTTGTCAGCTGTTGTAGTTGTCGACAGGCGTCCATGTTCAGATGACATGTCACCAAAGGTTCAGATGACATGTCGCGCAAAGGACGTTCAGGTTGAGAAGAGGTGTCACCGATGTCGCTCAAGGGATAGTAGTGCTATTCCACTAATAAATTTCATTCCTTTTCCATTCCTAAACTACATAAAAATCCAGTTGAACTTAGATTTATAGCATAAGCTTCAAATGGTACTATTAAACCTCTGGCTATTGAACTTTCCATAATTCTTACACACATTAAAAATCATTTTGAAACCTACCCTAATAGCGTTCTTATTAATAAAATATGCATGAAAACGTTTTGGTCAATAAAAGACATTAACATATCTAACGAAATTTGTTCCCTACATAGTAGTAATCTTAAACTTTATACCGCAGATTTTGTGGGTATGTTTATTAACATTCCTCATACAATTATTATTAAAAATATTACAGAGATACTTAGAATGTGCTACAAAAACGCCAACAAAAATATTTACTAGTAAACAATCAAAAATGTTTCTATAGTGATATTACTCCGACTAATAACGCCTATAACGCTTATAGAGAAGATATCATCTGCATGCCACAATATTTTTTGTCATTATTTTTTTGTAGACAATAGTTGTTAGTGTTTTACTTTGTGCCGTTCGAGGTTGTTATGGTGGACCTTTATTGCCAGGCCTAATGTTTCGACGCTTCCGTTTTCCTCAGGAAATCTAAATTCAACTGGATTTTTATGTAGTTTAGGAATGGAAAAGGAATGAAATCTATTAGTGGAATAGCACTACTTCTACTTGGTTTTAATGAAATACTATGAAGAAAGGTAATGTGTTTATCAATAATATGTTCACTACTAAGCTGTGTAGGAAGATAAATATTACCATGACTATGTGTATTTTAAACATTTATTGTGAGAAGGCATTTTAAGATAAGTGTAATCCTTTTTTGTTAACGTTTCTTTATCAGATTTGGTTTTGTTTAAGTAGTTGAACTGAAAATAACATAGTGATCTAAGTAATAAAACTAGTTTTTCCTTCAGGTATAGTGAAGGAGACTATATTATATACAGTTATTCGTAAAAGTGCTACTATGTACTCTTTTTTTGATTTAAGAAATCTAAATAAATCCATATTCAGAATTACCTTCGTTGAGCAGAAATTGTACTATTTCATATACCATGTCATCATGTTGGTACTGTTGTGTTTTATTTCTACGCTTTTTAATATTCTTATTTCTATTAGCACGATCTTTAGTTATCTTGATATTAAAAAAGAGATGGTTTGGTTTATGCGTGAGGGGAATAGTAATTTGTGTAAGGTTGCCATAACCTTTAATATTGTCATTAAATCCAAATGGATAGCTCTCATAAGTAGTATAATCCAAAAAAGTTCTTTTTTCTGAATTGTTTCAATACTTCTGTGCCACGTACGGTTTGATATGATGGAACGTTTATTCGGCCTGACGATCCAACCCTGACGATCTGCTTTATGAGCAGAATTGAACAACCAGTACTGGAGCGTCATGCCATAATGTACTGTCGCTATATCGATCACTGTTGTATTATAACGACAACTCAGTCCAAAATGGATGAGTTGTTCAACATCCTCAATGCACAATCTCAGTACATAAAGTTCACCTGAGAAACTCCACGTGAGGGCTGGCTACCTTATCTGAACATTCAGGTTAGGGTATCAAACGGCGTTTTTAATGTGAAGTGGTATCGTAAAGGCAGCTCTAAGAACATCATAGTCCATACAAAATCCGCTCACCTTCTTGCAGTCAAACATGCTGTGCTCCGCAACGGCAGTGGGTGTGTGCATCGGAAATGAGGAGCGAGAGGAGTCACGCATGCTGGCCTCCAATATTGGGAGTCTCAATGGGTACGAACCAAGACAACGAAGTAGCCGGATGGGATACGGACCTGATGAAAATGCGCGCGAAAACAAAGTTTGTCTCCAACTGCCCTTCATTTCTGACGAAATCACGGCAGCTATACGTCTCTGCCTAGTGCGAGCAAACTTGGACGATGAAGTTGTGCTGGTCAATATACCAGGAAGCAATATAAAACAGCTCCTAGTTCGCAATAGGCTTTACGATCGCTCATGCATAATGAGAGACTGCGTGGTTTGCCCGTATGGAAATAGTGGAGACTGTGCGCAGAAGGACGTTGTTTACCAACTTCAGTGTTTAACCTGTGGCGAGCTATACATAGGTGAAACAGGGAGGGCACTAAGTGTTCGCATCAGGGAACATCTAGCTGGAAAGCAGAAACGGAGCTTACTAACCCACTCGGTAAACATCGATAGGAAGCCCACGGTGGAAACGTTTTTAGTATAAACTGCACTGTGTTGATATGTGAAAGTGAGATTGGAGCCAGAAAGACTTTAGAGGCTTTTTGGATTCGAGAACGGAACCCAACGATGAACAACCGAAACGAGTGCATTTCGATCACAAGTGACTTTTTGCCGTTCATTCCGTTGTGCGGGATATGAGACCAAGTCTAATACCAAACAAAGAAAAATTAGAGGTTTGAAGAAGTAAAGAAATGTGTAAAGTCCTTTTTTAATTATAAAGTAAATATTAGTAACATGGAAAATATTAAAAGGTTCGTTTCGCCACTATCTTCAGACGAACCTTTGTGTAATGCTCCTCCCGTAAGTACTTCTAAGCTTAGCATCACTGCAGATTTATACTTGGGTCTCATTTGCTCTATGGTAGTCCAATAACTGAGTTTTCACTCAGTGCTGGAGGAACAACGGTGAGTTCGGTTTGCTTCAGTAGGATTCACCTTGGTGCTCCTAGGAATTCGTTGAAACTGGCTGAGTTGGAAGCTTAAGTCTTCGCCGAGATGAGTGCCTGATCTTAGGCTTCGAACCCTAAGATTGGCTGAGACGATATCCCGGGACGTAAGCTGTCCAGCTAGGGAACGTTGCGCGAACACACTCAGCTTAGTCCGATCGCAAAACCGCTTTTTTAAGCGGGTTGTCGGTAAAAAATTGCTCTCAGACCAGCTTTTGAGATCTCTTCTGCTGCTGTGACTGTCAATTTTGGCGGCCATCTATTTGGGTCTCAGATCTGATGTGGATGTGAGTATGAGTAAAGATTATTTCCAATAGCTCCTATAGCTCGGCAGCCCTTGTCGCTGCGAGATGGGGTTTGTTCCCAATATACCTCCCACTACCTCCCGCGAGAACAAGAAACGAGCAGAACGGAACGTTCCGTTCGTTTCTTGTATGGACGGTAGCGGGACACGTCCAGTCACATGTGGTCTTTTTTACCAGTTTAACGTTAAGAGTAGGAGGTAGGAAATGGCTGAGAAAGAAGGAAGAGAGCTGAGGAGGGGCACCGTGGTTGGAAAGCCCCCGTGGGTGCGCCCCAAAAGGAATGTAATCAGACTGCCGAGGACGAAGACCACCGAAACACCGCCGCAAGCACGAGGACAGTGGAGTACCGTCGGGATACCGAATACTGCCGGGTAATCTTGACTTTGACTTTGACTCTCTACATGTCCCGTTTTTAACCTTAAGTCAATAAAAAGATAAGGATAAGGATAAAGGGTAAAGGACGGCGTTATTCAATCCCTTCTGGGATGCGCCAGCGCATTCTACTTCTACGGGATGTCGTGGAAGCGACATGAATGCGTATTTAGCCATACAATGATTTGCGGTGGCAAGTCGATGAACAAGTCAGCCCTTTATCCTTCCCAGACACATCTGGTACCAGTTCACCGACCCCAGAGGGATGGAAGGCTTGGTCGGCCTGGGCGGGAAATCCGAACCAGAACCTGGCATCGGGTGCACGCGACAGTCGCACCTGCTCCGACTGCGCTACTCGCGCCCCAATCAATTTATATGTTGAATAAATAGAACCAGTATAACCTCTATGAACATACTACTACAGCAGGAATGAGTTTAAGCATATAGGAAATGCAGAAACGACGCAAAGCATTGGAAGAGCACTCGGCAGGAGTAACGCGCTCCACTGAGAACGGCGCGCTCCAATCGCAAATGCCTCCTTCTGCCTCCGACGTTTACCAAACGTCGTGGAAGGGTAACAGTACTGGAGAATCAAAAGAGTGAGGCGAGCTCTCGAACTCGGTGGAAGGCTGGGCGCTATGATAGGTAGGAGGGTAGGGGGAGGGTCTCCCAAGGAAAACCCAGCAACGCAGAAAAATAGAAGCGAAACATACTGCTAGTGATGAACACAAGCAAACAATAACACTCCGTGTTATGCGCTCTCCTCCGCGTCAGCGAGCACAAAGTTGTGCAGCGGAAGGGACTGCATGTGTAGCGCGACCAACGCACTCGCGTTGAAATTGTCTTTATCCCATTTCACATAACACCTGGAGATCCTTCCCTTGCACGACACGGAAGCAAGTAGGAGGCACAAGACGTTTCGGGCGGACGCATCAAATTGGCACCGTGAAATTGAAATTAGGTGTCGGGAGTGCAATCACGGACACGCCCTTATTTGACGTCTTACCACTAGTAGACTTGCTTAGAAGGATTATTCGGATCTCAGAACACGTTTGCTGCAATGAGGTGCGTGGTGCGAAACAGATAAACTACTGGCCCCAGAACTTAAAAGAAGGACCCCAAACCTGAATTATTTGAGGATTACGGATTGAACTTTATAATAAAAGTCGCTGTCCTGAGGTTCCGGGTTTTCAGAAGACTCTTCGCCTAAGGTCCCGGTCTTCAGAAGACTCTTAGTTCCCCAGGTTCCACGTCCAATAAATGTTCTCATGACATGCTTGACTATCGCTGTGGTCTTATTGACCAACCAGACGTTCAGCGGCCTCGCGGCCGCCAAGCGTGTGGTTGGGGGCTGGCTTCGCCCCCAAACCCCGAGTATAGAACACCCGACCGTGCTCTCTTCTACTTTTGGCCCTCTTACTTTCATTTCATTCTCCGAAGTATATGTTCTACTAAGTCCTGAGGAACAGACTGTAAGAGTCTCAACCCAAAGTGCTTAATCTGCGGAAACATAAATAAAACCAATGGGTGTCGGTAGACCGTTCGATATCGTTAACCGTCCGACAGCAATCATGTTCCTCCGATAACTTTAACCATTCTCCTTACCTTCACTCTCAACCCCGCCAATACCCCTTACACTTGTGTCGAAGTGAAATAAAAAATAAAGGCGTAGTGAGAGTCAAGTACGAGCACACTTGTCGAACGAAGCCTTTAAAAAGTGTTCTCACGAATGCTGTGCAAAGTGGAACGACTTCTGGATCTGGACGCACGTCGTACGACGTCTGGGTCACGTGTTCTGAATCCGGACGCATGTGGATATTGTCTGTGATACATATGCTGAGGGCCAACGCACGTGTAACGACGTCAGCAGCACGTCTTCTGAAGCATGATACCCGTTGGACGATACTATTAAAAATCATGGTCCGCCCTTACTGGTCCCCTTCACTGCACCACCTCCTTCAGTGGTCCCATCTTCACTGGTCCCCTTTACCCTATCTTCCCCCCCCCCCCTTATACTGGTCCCCTCTTCATTGGGCTTCCTTCATCACTCGCCCCCCGTTACTGGTTCCACCTTTGCTGGTCTCCCCTTTTCTGGTCCCTTTTACTGATCCCCTCTTCACTGGTCCCTCCTCCCCCCGTTCCTCCGTCACCGGTACCCCTCACCGGACCCTCCCCTGCAGTGGTCCCCTCTTCACTGGTCCTTCTTTCAATTCCCTCCCCCCCCCCCATTACTGGACCCTCCGCTGCAATGGTCCCCCTTAGTGGTCTCCTCTTCACTGGTCCTCCTTCTTTCAATTCTCCCTCCCCCATTACTGGACCCTCCCCTGCAATGGTCCCCCCTAGTGGTCCCCTCTTCACTGGTCCTCCTCTTTTCCACTCCCCCCCCATTGCTGGACCCTCCCCTGCAGTGGTCCCCCTAAGTGGTTCCCTCTTCACTGGTCCTCCTCTTTTACACTCCCCCCCCCATTGCTGGACCCTCCCCTGCACTGCTCCCCCTTAGTGGTCCCCTCTTTACTGGTCCTCCTTCTTTCCACTCCCCTCCCCATTACTGGACCCTCCTTTGCTGGTCCTCCATCGGTGACATGTCGTCTGAACTAGGACACCCCTTGCACGACATCGAAGAGACCCCATCTTAACCCAAGCATCCATTCCGCGACATCGGTGACACCTTTTCTGAACCTAGACACCCACTGCGCGACATGTGTGACACAACTCCTGAACCCGGACGCCTGTCGTGCGACGTCGTAACACGTCTTTTCAACCGTTCATCTTTTGCGCGACATCGGTGACACGTCGTCTGAATCCGGACACCACTTGGGCGACATCGGTGACACCTCTTCTGAACCTAGACACCCACTGCGCGACATGTGTGACACAACTCCTGAACCCGGACGCCTGTCGTGCGACGTCGTAACACGTCTTTTCAACCGTCCATCTTTTGCGCGACATCGGTGACACGTCGTCTGACGCGCGCGACACGACGTGGGTCACACCTCGTCTGAACCCGGATGCCTGGCACTCGACGTCTATGAAAAGCTAGATGGACCGACGGAAAGACGGATGGACAGACGGACGGGAGGACAGACGGACAGACGGACGGACAGACGGAAGGACAGACACAACCGCTTACTTTTTATATATAGTAGGATACACCTTGGGTGGCTAGCAGATGAGCATATCAGTGCTTCATCCTTTCTAGAGATGTCTGGTGCACAGCGTCCACTTTTTAAGGGAAACCTGCAATTAGCTTGTCTGCATCCTTCTGCTACCCGAAAAGTTTTTAAGCCCCTCTACAAGTCATGAAGCTGCAAGAAGATTCCGTTCCGTGATTGCAATCCCGACACCTAACACCTAATTTGACGGTGACAATTTCATGCATTCGCTCGAAAAGTCTTGTGTAGGAGGCGGATATGCAGTCAAAATGAGGAGACAAGAGTGAGTTAGCATTCCCTGTCTGTAGCTGTGAGGGATGGCCTCCGCAGCGACCGACGCAATCATGTCCCTCGAAGCATACCTTCTTTGCTTAGCGACTGCGCTTTTTTAGGTTACGCATTTTTTCATCAGATGTGAACGGAACGAGCGGAATCAAAAAATGGATGTGAACGGAACGAGCGGAAACAAAAAATGAAAAAATTCGCCCGCACGCGAACGACTATGGCCCAGCGGCGACGATGAATACGGTATCGATCACTCTCGACGCTCGAGGGGCGCCGGCACACAGCGCCGTTCCACAGCGCACCGCGAGCGCCGGGCGCGGTAGAGCGGAAACAGTGCGCTATGACGCACGCGCCCGCAGAGACGCAGACGGCGAGAGCGCCGAGAGGACGGCGCGCGGAGCGCCGTGCGCAGACCGCGAGCGCTCGCACTTACGACGCGGTCTTCCTTCCGTCGCGGGGCGTGTTGCGATTGGAGCACGGAATCGCAGCACCACGACACTGCCAGCTGGTGCTGCTCTACGTCTCTGACACTCTCTTTCTCTCGCTCTGACCGGAGCACCTGCAGAGAACCTGCGGGCGACCTCAACCACTACAGCACCACGTGTTGCTATTAAAATAACAACACGTGGTTCTTCGCAACACAACAGGACCCCAAAAAAGCGGCTCCAAAAGGATAGCAACCGCTGTTCCACTTTCCAACAAATGAAGAAGGACTGGTGCAGGGGCGTGGTGGGGCGGATCCTGTTCTGGTCGTAGATAACGAAGGTCTGAGAATGCAAATGCCGCTCACTATCTTTGTAGTACCTCGAGCCAGCGAGGCTTGCACCAAAAATATTCGACTAATCGTTAGCTAAACTGTTTAGCATAAAACGAAGCCCGCTTGGTCTTGTCCAAGCCAATAAACCCAAACTGGCATTGATATTGCTTCAACTTGAATATGTCTTTGAAGCGCTTTGCGTGTTTCACAAGACTTATCCTTAAGGGCTGCTTATGTGTGAAGCATCATGCAAATCATTCGCATGAAACAGAGAGGGCTTTGGCGGTCAATATTCTGATTTCCTGGCGTGTGTTGGACCGGTGCTCGTGATGCTTATAATTGGCTGGCGCGCCACCACCCTCTAATGCTGCTTATTTTCGCGACATGTACCGTCGATTGACTAACTCAATATCAGCAGTGAGCCCTGTCTTCGACCCCACTGGTGGGTAAGAAGTTTATGAGCCCACATTGTTTGTAAACTATGAGAGTGTGAGACAAGAGAGTTCTTCCTGGACCTACGAATAGGTTGGCTACTCCAACTATCAATCGCATATTGTTTACTCGAAGAGCTAATGCCTTGTGATGGTTCAAGGAATGTGTACCTTTTTGTACACGCTTTGTATATGTGCATCTCGCACTAATGCACCAGACTTGCATAATAAAATAATGTAGCAATATTATTTAACTCGGCAAAGGCCACGATGCATGGTCTCATGTTTCATGTCCTTATCTATCGCAGGTTCTGCATGCGTTTGTGAGATTTCTCAAGCCCGCAAACATACATAGGAAGATCTCATGCAAGGAAAACATGAGTTAGGACACTTTTTATCCTTGATCGTTATATTTACAACTCCATCGGTACTCGGAAGTGCAGCCGTAGGAGGCACCGGTTGAAATTTTGTCCCAACCCCCTCCTAATCACAGCTCCTAAATGTGCCGCTGCCGTAGTATAGATGCAGCGTATCAATCCTGCATACTCTAATGTCTTCTGTTCTATCCATCTGGTCGGCTATCACTTTATGAACGACGTGGTGGAGTTCATGCCCAGACTGATGTCGCCTCTTCCTCCGCATGGTCACCTATGATTTCTGTTGTACTTCCTCAAGGCCTTTTGATCCATTTCTCACCGCAATTTTCATCGCTTTCTGTGATTTACTCTTCCCAGATCTGTTTATGGAGAACACTGTTATTTACTTGAAGTTTTGCAATGTGAGAGTACGTCTGTTTTCGGATGCTGAATGATGGGCAGCTTTACTCGCCATTCTCAACTCTAACTTTGCTCTGCATAACTGTGCTCTGCACTGCTTCAGCGTGTCGTGATGTTCGCATGATTGTTACACACATATTATTTACTTGAAGTTTTGCAATGGAACAATCATTAAAAAGTTTTAGCGCCAAAACTCTTCCAAAGCTCCAATTTGTACAACACGGTTATGTTTGAATGCATAAAACTATTATGCATGTCACAGAATAAATACTTACTCAAAACTTACAAGCTTTGAGTGAGTATTTATTCTGTGAGATGACTCTAAAAACAAGATAACCTTATCTTTCGAGAAAAACGACCTTTTCTGGAGCAGTTTCAAAGATTTTGTGACATTATACAGCTCTACGCTACGCTACCAAAGGGTCGCACGCCCACCATATATTACAAAGACCTTCGCAGATTTTAAATTCCGAAGACACCGTGACGGGGTCGAAGGGACCCCTGATGTTGAATATATTGGAAATTAACTTTTGGAGGTGTAGCAACATAATACGCGGTAGATACTTTAGAAGCCTTCGTGCTCTGTCCGTTAGCGCAGATACGCTGATTCTCAGGATCTCTTATTAAATTTGCAGCCTTCGTACGTACTATCTGGTAATCTGGTAAACCTCGGCGCGAGCCTAATTATGATGCGCAGGCGGAGAAGGCGCCAGATGTCGCGTGCACCATTTCCTAGTTAGTTCAGGTTTCCCACCAGGCCAGCCAAACCTCTCATTCCTCTGGGCTCAGAGCATTGGTATCAGACTCCTCGTCTGGGAAGAATAAAGCGCTAATTTGTTCGGCAGGTCATCGCAAGTCATTGTATAGGACAAATACACATTCAGATTGTTTCCACGACATCCCTTAGAAAATCGCATATTTTGACATTCCATAGAAGCAGATGCGTGGCGCATCCCAAAAGGGAATGGGTAGCGCCGTAGCGCCGTCCTTTGTCCTTTATATTCTCAACGATTACTATTTAGTCTTTGCAATCTCTATAGTGATCCAGATCTCCTTGTCCTTTATGTGGGCAATAAACCTGTAGAACCTGCAGAACGTTGCCTGTTGTACAAATGTCTCTGCCTTCTCACGATATTACACGCGTTTTTGCATAATGAACTCCTCTCATCTGCTCCTTCATTGCTTTGCAGGAATTCCTTTCACCAATCTGCTCCCGCGTTCAGGATACTCTCTCACTCTGTTGCAGAACCGATCGCGGTTCGGGTGTTCGTGCGACTGGGACTGCTTCACCGTTTGGTCGACGATGTCATTTCGAATCGAAGCCGAGAGCTCTGTGAAGTGAAGCGATGGTGGAGCCGGCCGTGAAGACCGAGGAAGGAAAGCCGCCAGGACCGGTGCGTGATTTTACTTTTAGGCCACAACAGGCCTTACGACGAAATTTCAAATTTGGATAATTGAAGTAGTGTGGGACAGGGGTGTGCGTATTTCCGATTTACGGTGATTTTTGGCAAATTTTTTACGATTTACGATTTACGACATTTTGCATCGTCAATCGTAAATTTTCGTAAATGTGATCTTTTGTCTAACTCCAGATGTGGCGATGCAGCCCGGGTTATAAAGATGGCCCACTTTAAAAGTCTCGCTCACTCAGTCTGTTCGTTTTAGTGTTCATGTTCTGATTTCGCACCTAGACAGAAGACACCGTGCTTTGCACAGGTCTCTCACATCTCAGCACAGTTCGGCTTGGTGACTTTTACGCTTCTCCAACACTGTAAGGGCTGCTGCTTGGTACCAGACTAAAAGAGAAGCAAGAACACTAAAGAATTAAAAATAAGCTCGCTGGGAGATTGGATTTCTGCCTTTCCAGCAAAGAATGCATTCCTACTGTCGAAGAACGTTCCTACAAAGATATTCGAGGCTTTTTGTGAGGAAAAATAAGTTAGCATTTGCTGACTCACACGCTATTAGGTCCTTGTGTAACCCTTTTAGAATGCTGCGGACTCTCTGAGAGCAAATACTCGTTAAAGAGCTGGCGAAAGGTAAACGAACGAAGGATGGTTATTTTTGCCGACAGCTCTTGCTCTGTGGTTAGACTTTTTGGGTTGGTGTTATATGTCATTCGAAAGATAATGTCTTGCTCTATAAGAATATGTGTCGCGTTTATTTAATGGCGGGGACTTATGGGACAATCTAATTTGCACGAGCTGGATATGCTGTATATATGTGTGGATATGCGTGGATATACGCGCGGATATGGCGATCTGCAACGAATTTGCAACCAACGTCGCTACTTTAAGGCATTTGCAACTCGTGTTGCTGCGTCGCAACACCTCAGCAACTGGGGCCGACACCTTGTCAACAGACTTAGCCCGAGTAGCAACACTTAAGGCCCGAATGGCAGGTTGTGCATAACAAAGGCGATGTAGCAAACCATTAATCGATTTTGTTTGTTATTATTCTTGTATTGAATTGCGCTTTGACTTATAATTTTACGCAGGCCCACCTTTCATTTTTTTTCTATAAAAGCTCATGGTGTCCTGCACTGATCAGGTATCCTGTTCAGGATTCCGATATAATGCTTTTTGCTGATGAGAAACAGAACGGTGATATCACTGTTGCTAGGTAGCCGGCTATTTGGTTATTGGTGGATAAATGAGGGTGAACCAGAAATTTTCTATCGCGGTGTACCTTATAATCGGAAGCTCAGACACAAAGCACGGGGCTTGATTCGCAGATGTTTTTCTCGAACACAGCGCAGATACTGGCGACAGTAGTAGGTGATTCTAGAATCCTCAACCATATTTTGGTTTAAATTTATTCAAACATGTTCTCCAAAAATTTACGAAAAAAATAAAAGAAAGCTAGTGAACCAATGAATGATAGAGCTTGATTTTATGCATCTCATGAAAGTTTTTCACTGTCAACCTTAAAGCTGTTGCGCTAAACGTAAGAACTCCATCCTTAATAAAGCAGAACAATTTCATCTGAGATTAGCAAATAACTCTAGCAACATTCGTCCCCAGCTAACCTGCTTTTCGGCTTTGCGCTGCCTCTGTTTCAGATTGCAGAGTTCAGAGTTCAGAGGGTTTCAGAGTTAAATGAAGATCAATTCCCACACCATGCGAGGTTTTGTCGAAAAAAAAATTGGTTGCAGCTGTCGAAAACGAAATGCGAGAATACACAGTTGTCTCTCGTTCCAGTCTCCGCCACTTTATCCTTCACGAACAGCATTGATGACCCCTGTTTCGGACTCCGTCGAGGTTATCTTCGTAGTGCAGCAGTTGGTGTTTCTTCGCCAGCACATGGTACGGCAAAGCATTCGTTCCGATGAGAAGACCTTGGTCGCAATTCTTTACAATTTCCAATTTGGCATTTCCGCTTTAGAATGAGTTCAAGCTGGCTTCATGTTCCCGGAGGGTGATTTTCCCGGACGGTAGTTTTATTTGGCGTACTTCTTCGCATGTACCTCATACACCTATAGAGATCTTATTGCCTACAATTCAGTCAGTTATTCCGGACACATTTCTCTTCATAGATTCTTGATAAACCGTATGAAGTACAGTAAGACTAATGCTGCGCCCCTCAGGATGAATATGAAATACCCGTGATAGCAACCAATGGTGTTTCATCAATCATGTCAACCTCCCCCCTTTGTCTCGAAATCAGCACTTTACCAAGACCCACCAGCAAAGATTGCACGATTATAGGAACGGATGAAGTGTACGAGGAAATGTAAGCTGCTCTCATTTTGGGGTCTTTTTTAGATTTAGTAATGCGCAGCTGCTATAAGTTTGCGAACCAAATTCGTTTGAGAAAATTCACATCCAACTATTTTGAATAGAATGTCGTTATTCTCCTCGTCGATACAGTTTTCGGCAACATCGTTACTCGCACCAAAATCGGCGCATACATCGGAACCAGCGCTGATGTCATTTCAACTGAATGATGGGATAACGCTCGAGTGAAACATCGAGGATTGTAACGCATTTCACGGAAACAGAAAAAGGCTGTAAAAAACACGAAAAACGCATAAAAGCTGCTTGGGTTGTGAAAAAACTTCGATGGATAGCGACGACATCGTCATGACACACACACGATAGCGGCGACATCGTCATGACATACACAATGAACATCTTGCACATCGGTCTCTTTCCGATGGTGAAACATATGTCAGATCATACTCGCGTGATTTTGAAAACATAGGCAAAGTTATAAGAACAAAAACGGTCAAACGACTCAGACTGCGATTTTCTATTGTACCAACATACTACGCGGAAGTCAGATCACAAGATATTCCAGAAGGTCCTGATCTGCGTCATGTTACTTTGGAAGCAATCAGAACACGAGCAGTCATTTCTTCGTATGAAAGGCATCAGACAGGATAAGGTGGTTCCTCATGGAGCTGCTTTCACCGCTGCTTCATCATTTGGCTGCGCATATTGGCAGTATAGAAGAGTTTATTACGGGTCCAAACAAATTTCGGAGATGCATGCTGCGCAAGCTTCCATGCGGTTTCATTGTACACTAATGTAACCAACAGGAAAATATGAATGCAGCGTAAGAACTTCTCCTTCGACATCGCGACGCAATTCACACTTTCGGAACAATAGCGGAAGGCATTCAAACGTCGCTGGGGCCCACCCTGGAGTACTCCAGTTCCAACATATTCCAGTTCGACGGTGTATTTGTCCACACGCAGAAGCGTGTCATTGCAATGGGCTTGAAGATTGCTCCACTGTTAGCCATCGTCTATTTCGACCGTATTTAGAGAAGGCCACTGATGCAAGGAACTGTACTCTACATCCGTTACATAAATAATGTTTTCGTCACTTGCTCTACCGCTCTTGACATTATAATCCCGTGGCCGAAATATCCAGTTCATTGTACATTCTTCCGACTGAAAAAGGTTCTTCCCTTTACTCAATACCAAGACTCGGATCAACCGTGGTAGCGAGGAATTCATTTCGTAGAAGAAGGTTATATTCTGGCACTTCCGAAATGCACATCTCTTGAACGGTGGCGAATGTGCTAGGGAACCTTATCTCCACGAAGGATGAAACGTGTGCTGAGCGACCTAAAGACGCAAAGGCGGCTACACAACAGCCGTAGCCGGATAACGTGACCATCTTTTATTTCAGTTGCTATGAAGAGTTGTGAAAACGTAAGAACATCTAGCTAAACTCGTTTGTCGACCGCCACCAAATTTGAAGAGCTTGATTGTGGCATTAAGAAACTATTATGTATGTACTGTGTGTACTAATATGAAGAGAAATGTGCCTGAAATAACTGCACGTATTGCACAGACAAAAAAACAGAAAACGCGTGACATGGCGTATCAGCTCACATGCGAAAGATACGATCAGAACTCCTTTTTAGAAGCAATGCTGTCTCTATGCTGTCTCTATCCAGACGCGTGGACGAGCACGTGCGATCGTTGAGAGCATCTTAGTTGGAGGTGGCCAATCTTTAACGATTTTCCTACATTTCCCAGAAAAACAATAAATAGCAGACAGCACCAGCCTGGTTTCCTAGACAGGCTCAGTTAGGAGTTTCTAGACGGAAGAGGGAACCTAAAAAGGAACTGTCTTCGATGCAAATCTTGTAAGATAGGACCACTTTACAACACTTGCACCGAGAACGAAGTTCTCTACCGGATGTACATCAGTGAAATAAAAAATTAAACTATGACATCATCAATCAATTGACATTTTGGACAAAGACAAAGTCATGGACTTCACGCCCTTATTACTTGTGAACGTCCCTACCTAATTTGCAGATGTTGTATAATCTCACGTTCTTTGTGTTTTTTGTTTTGACTTCGTAGTACAGTTGTTTTCTATGAAACGGGTGAGTCCAATATATTCTAGCACTGAACGCACTCAGTCCATACGAAATCGTTCACGTGCGGCCGCCACCAACTAGGATTACACCCCAATTCCTATATCACCAACAGCTTTTCGCGATAATGCACCCTCCACGATGCTCGTGAAGGATCTCCTGCAGTTAACGTTAATGCATTGTACCGCTCACTGGTAACCCCGTTAGAAAAGAAACTACTCGAAGCCTTCGCAATAAAGCGGCTGAACTCCAAAATGAACAGAAGAGATGAACTGACTGATGCGCTGAGCGTTATCGACAATGGTAAAAAAGTTCAGCGGATCATTTTTTTAAGACAAGGTTTTCTCAGAAACTTTCAGAAGCGTGGTTTATTGGACTATATAAGCCACGAGCCTGATGGAGGATCGTCATCATTTCCGTCGTCGCCACCTCTCTCTCCATTGCAGAGCGGTCTCCGATCACCGAGCGCCAACTTCCGGCATGACAGAATGACGAAGGAGCATTGCAACCTGTCTGATTGCCCTTCCCAGGTCTGAGCTCTGCATGCCTAGCATGCGCCACGAAATGTTATTCGCTGATAATAAACCTAATAGGAACGCGTAGCTAAAGCATAAGAAGAGAAGCCAGTTTCCAATAGGCGACGTTCTCAACTCTGTGAAATGGAAACAATGATGCGTTAATAGCAAGACGGTAATATGGATGCAAGAACTTGCTGCCAGAGAGGGGTATTGAAGTTTACTACATATATTGAGTTCTGTTGGGTCTCTCACGTTAGCAAACTGATTTCGAGGATAAGGTTAGTTCAAGCGCCCTATTTTCGCCTTTGACTGTCACCGACAAGAATATGTAAGAGTTTTTTTTTTGAGAGCATGAAAGAGTTCAGTTGTTTTATGAGAGGCGTTTGGTATGATGGTTTCAACCTTTTTCTTTATGAATACTCGAGACTTCGGTGTGGTGTTGAACTCGAAACCGAGATAGTACACGCTTTATTGACGACTAACGTTTCGGCGATGTCGCCTTCTTCAGAGTCTGAAAAGTCCAAACATATGCTGAAGCTACCAGGCCAAACATCGTCACGAACCTTGCGAAGATTCAAAGACCCCCGAACAGCAACCCTTCCGGCAGGGAGAGATGACAGCAGCCCAACATTTAGAACACCCGAGAGACCCCACAAAGTGAAACTTTCTAAAAGGCGAGACTGAGGTAAGGGGTGAGCTCGCGGGTTATATAGACGCATTCCCCCCGCCGATCCAACCTCGGGCTCTTGGCCTGTATCCAGAACCCCTCCAGGGTTTTGCGCGCGGCGGTATGGGCCTCCTGTGCTAGAATTTTGAAAGTGACCCCAGAGTCGGCGCCGTTATGGTCGTTTACCCTGTGGCAGCCCAAAGCAGTTGATGGTCGTGACCTGCTCTTCCCTTCCAGGTGTTCCTTAACGCTTAGAACGGGCGAGCTGTTTCACCGATGTATTCACCTCCACAGCTGTTGCACCTTATGAGGTAGACAACCCCCGAAACCATGCAGTCTCCTTCGTTGCCTGCAGGACAGATGGCGCAATTTGGGGTTTCGCAACTCCTGTCGTACAGGCGGTTGCGCACTAAACGACTTTTCAGGTTAGCGGGAGGTGTATCTACCACTTTGACATCGTTTTCCAGTCCCGCCCTTCTAAAGCACTTCCTAATAGAAGTGCTGACACTGTCTGAGACGAAAGGGATGACAAACGGGATTTTCTCGTCAAATGAGGAATTACGTGAGCGATCGCTAGTTCGCTGATGGCCAAAGAATGTATACCCATTCTTGGCAGCGATTTGGTGAGCAAGCTGCTAGCGATTCCTTGCGCTCGTTTTCCCCAGAAGATACCCTGCTTGCTGTGCGGAACATATTGCACACGACAGATGTTTTGGTCTGTGTCGGATGCGCTGACCTGCTGTGGACCAAGATATTTTTGTTAGTGGGTTTAAGATACTTACTTAGTACTTAGTTCCTCCAGTGCTGTTGAGCGCATAGGGCGACGAGGTCTTTCCACCGCTGCCTGCCTTGGGCTATTTCTTCGCACTCCTGCCTAGAAATATTCATAACATTTAGGTCATTCATGAGCGTGCGACGCCACATGTTTCTTGGGCGTCCTCTAGTTCGTTTTCCTGGCGGAGTCCATTGCATGGCTGATCTCGGCAGTCGGTGCTCCGGCATACGCAGGATGTGTCCGGCCAGGCGAAGTCGACGTTGCGTAACGGTTTCGTAGAGGCACCTTGAGTGACAGCGCCGCAATACTTCTTCGTTCGTTACGTGGTCCGTGTAACGTATCCTCATAATTTGCCGCAAACATTTGCAATGGAGCGCGTTGACCCGTCTGATGATACTAGTTGACGCCTTCCATGTTTCACTAGCGTACATTGCAGTTGGGACGACTATCGACGAATAAAAACGCAGCTTTATGTTATTTGAAATAGAGGACGACGTCCACAGTGGTCTGAGCCTTCGGAATATTGCTGTCGCCTTCGCGATCCTACAACGAACGTCGGTCTCAGCATCTCCATCATTGGCAATCATACTTCCCAAGTAGGTGAAGCTGTTCACTACTTCCAAGCGGTCCGATCCTATGTAGATGGCGTCCCTTGGGCTCGCAATCCCTACGCACATGACCTTTGACTTTTCGGGACTAATTCGGAGTCCAATGTTGCCTGCTTCTTGGCTAAGGCGTTCTGTAATTCTCTGTAACTTATCGTCGTCCTCAGCGAATACGGCGATGTCATCAGCAAAGACCAGGTCCATAAGTCGTCCCCTAAACCAAGGAATGCCTTCCTGTACTTCGGCTGTCGTTCTTCTCATTACGAAGTCGAGGGCGACGTTGAATAGCAACGGTGAGAGAACACATCCCTGCCTGACTCCTGTGGTGACCTCAAAGTAACTTGTATTTCCAAGCGTTGTCTTCACGCAACACATGGAATTTTGATATAGACTTCTGAATATCTCGACGAAGGTCGTAGGGACCCCATAGAGCTTGAGTATTTCCCACAGTGACTCGCGGTGGACACTATCAAAAGCCTTCTTAAAATCGACGAAGTTTATGTGGAGCGGGTAGCGGTATTCCAGGCACTGTTCGATTATGTTGCGTAGCGTAAGAATCTGATCGCAACACGATCTTCCGTTTCTGAATCCAGCTTGTTCCTCCCGCAGACGATCATCAATTGCATCTCGAAGCCTTCTTAACAATACGGTGCAGAATACTTTGCATGGCACTGATAACAAGGTGATGCCTCTCCAGTTTCCGCAGTCCGATAAATTTCCTTTTTTCGGCAGTTTGACTACTAGGCCTTTTTTCCAGTCTTCTGGCACGTTTTGTTGGTGCCAGCAGTTGTTGGAGAGCGTCGTCAGTTGTTTTGCTAACGGTGTGCCTCCAGCTTTTAACATTTCCGCTGCAATTTCGTCAAGACCAGGGGTCTTCCTGTTTTTAAGACATCGTATTGCTGTCTTTGTTTCTTCAACCGTTATGCAGCCTGTGTTGACGTTCAGCTCTCCTAAGGCGTTTTCGTCATCGAACGTAGGCGTAGTGGATGGTTGGGGCTGGTTGTACACTCACGAAAGTGTTCGACCCATCTTTCATTTTGTTCAGTTTCACTGACAGGTAGTCTGCCATTTTTGTCCTTTATAGGGACACACGTGTTGAGTTAAGGTTAGTCAAGTCACGGGTTTAAGATACCACTTTGTTATTTTTCCCTCTCCGTTCAGCTGTATTTGGACGTTCAAGAACGGAAGCCAATCATCCTTTGGAGTCTCCCGTGTAAACTTGATATGCTCACACTGCTTGTTTAATATATCGAAGCACATGTCCATCTCCTCCTCCTCATAGAACAGATGATGAGACAGTCATCGATATATCGACAGTATAAAGCAGGGAGCCTAGCTAACACGGGAGCTTCAATTTTGGACATGAATGCGATGGCCAGAGGGGGAGCTAGGCGCTGGCCCATAGCTAACCCTCTTATCTGCGAAAAATACCTGCCCGACCATCTGAAGATGTTGCAGCTGAGGCATTCTTTTAGCAGCCGCATGACTTGACCTATCGTGAGGCCAAACATGTCAATGCCAGGGTGATGTTCACTGAGAAGTTCGTAGACTGCCTCAAGTGCTGAGTCGTCGCTGACATTTGTATATAGCGGCGTCACGTCGAACGACTCCATCACCCGTTTCCGTTCCACATGAGTTGCGTGTAGGCGGTCAAGGAACGCATTGGTGTTTGGGAGATGAGCTGGAATGAAGCGCAGGAGTTGCCCAATGATGCTGTTCAGGAACCACGCGATCCTGTCCGTGGGACCCCCCACACAGCTGATGATAGGTCTTACCTTTATACCGTCAGCTGCGATGGTGTCTAAATTGTCTGTGCTTCTAAATTTATGAGTTTTAATTAGCAAATACAATACATGACAGGATGGAGTTTCCAATTTGAGACGCGTAATGAGTGCCGCATTGAGGCCAGCTGCCTTGCCAACAGCAACCCACTCCCGGTTAAGCCTCCGATACTGCGCCTGGAATGCCTTGAGGGTGGCTGGACGATACACAGAGGTATCTTCCAGATGGCGCTCGATTATGCAATGTCGAGCTGTCTAGGTATTACGACAAACTCGCCCCCTTTGTCGCTAATGGATAGCCGCATGGATTTAGAGGTAACTAAATTTTGATCCTCAACTGCTTTGGGGTGCCACAGGGTAAACGACCATAACGGCGCCGACTTTGAGGTCACCTTCAAAATTCTAGCACGGGAGGCCCATACCGCCGCGCGCAAAACTCTGGAGGGGTTCTAGATACAGGCCAAGAGCCCGAGGTTGGATCGGCGGGGGGAATGCGTCTATATAACCCGCGAGCTCACCCCTTACCTCAGTCTCGCCTTTTAGACAGTTTCACTTTGTGGGGTCTCTCGGGTGTTCTAAATGTTGGGCTGCTGTCATCTCTCCCTACCGGAAGGGTTGCTGTTCGGGGGGTCTTTGAATTTTCGCAAGGTTCGTGGCGATGTTTGGCCTGGTAGCTTCAGCATATGTTTGGACTTTTCAGACTCTGAAGAAGGCGACATCGCCGAAACGTTAGTCGTCAATAAAGCGTGTACTATCTCGGTTTCGAGTTCAACACCACACCAAACAATTGGACAACGATCAATGCCGAGATTCATCGAGGGTCGAACCTGGCAGCTACTCGAGACTTCTGTGGAGTAAGCTATTTATCTGAGCCTACAATTCAAATAGAGGTAAGAGGTCAACAAATTAGGAAGCAAATACAATGGCAAGAGATATCCGAGTAGGGTGTGGACAAGGGCTTCGATCTTATTCGTTAGGGGTGCAGCACCTGGAGAAGTTCGAGACGATGCTCCACAGAGCCAAAGGACGCTTGCGAGCATGCCTCCTGAGTGATGAAATCTGTAAGACTGAAAAATTTAGGCCAAGACTCCCAAACCATCCCGCTTGATTCGCTAAATGCATATTGAGAAAAACTATTATCACATGCATATAAACTGTCGTTATCCAACTTCCAGACGGTGTTCATGTACCGCTGTATGACCCACGACAAGGATGAACGCCAGAATGACCGCCGACAACCTGAGTCTCTGCAGCATCTTTTTCGCGAAGAGTGTGAGCTTTTAGCTACAATGAGCTCGTGGGCGAGAGCCTGATTAGCAGGCAGTTCTCTTTACTTCTCTAAACCATCCTTTCTGCAACTCCTCACAGTGCCTCTACTTCTCCCCTGCTATTCGACATGGTCGCTTTCTACTAGTGCTTCTCCGAGTGTAAGGTAGAAGCAATCACTGTCATTCTCGAGCAACCGGTCTTTCAGGCGCAGACCGACACGACTGCCTCTCTCTCGTCTCCAGCCGCAATAACACGATGCGGTCGGTATATGTATATTTGGAAGGACGGTAGCGAACCTTTGAGGGACTACGCAACAGCAATCTCGACCCCTTTCCTCTTGATGCCCTCAACACAGCTTAAAACGTTGACGACCGTGTGGCCTGATGTCATTCCACACCCTTTCGGCCGCGTGGGACCGCGTGACATGATTTCAGGCCATAGCCTTTTAATTTATTTTTCTAATTGGGTTCGGAAGGGGGTTTTGCGCACCACTTCCGGGAGAGGGGAGGGGGGTTCACTGATCCCTTTGCGGCCTTCCATCATGCTTTGTCATAAGGTTTCTCCATCTACTGAACTATCAGCCATGGCTTGACGCAGTAACCATTGCCGTGTTTGCAGATTTTGCAGGCATTGACATGACGCAGCCGGGAGCCAAACCTGTTACCGTTTATTCATGATACTGCACTGCTAAGAACTCGGCCAATCCAGGTTCTTCATAAAAACAAATGGTTAAAAGAGCACTACAGCATCTGTCTCTCAGTGTTGCGCACATTCACAGTCATCAACTGCAAATCAGATAAAGCAGAGATGCGATCAACGTGAAAGCTGTTCATATTTCAGCGCTCCCGTTTCTTCTGTAGCTGTCTTTGCAATTTTCGCCCGAATCGCTGCCTTTGCGGTCTTATTAATCAAAGTTTGCATTTGAGCATAGGAACAGCTCTTCCTTGAGTTGAAATTGGAAGCGTGATGAGGCCTTCAACACTTGATGATGGCTTGAGCAGTGAGTGATGCAAACACACAAAAGAACCTTGCACATTTCCTTGACTCATATCATATCATTGCATGGTACGACAAAGCGCTTCAGTGACACTGACACCAAACAAGCCTCTATTCAAACAAGTCCGTTTCTGAAGCGTTCACACCAAAAAAAATAAGAAACGATTTCGGCCTAGATTTTACAAATTGCTCATGCATCTTTTCATATATCTAATAATCTTTGAGGGCGTGTGTAGCGCAGTCGGAGGAGGCGCGACTGTCGCGTGCACCCGATACCAGGTTGCTGGTTCGGATTTCCCGCCCAGGCCAACCAAGCCTTCCATCCCTCCGGGGTCGGTGAATTGGTACCAGACTTGTCTGGGAAGGATAGAGCGCTAACTTGTTCATCGGCTGGCCACCGCAAGTCATTGTATGGCCAAATACGCATTCATGTCGCCTCCACGACATCCCGTAGAAGTAGAATGCGCTGGCGCATCCCAGAAGGGATTGAGTAACGCCGTCCTTTATCCTTTTTATCCTAATAATCTTTACCATCTCACATCAGAGGAAAGTACCGAGACGTCCACTTGTCAAACCAGTACCGTTTTGGTTTTGGTACAACAAGCCGCAGCACTCCGTGGCACGATCACGCCTATATTCGTACACACCCGTTTCTGAAGCACCCCTGCACCATTGTTAGCGGCCTCCAAATGGATGCTTTATGTTTCGACCATAAGTGGTACGCTATCGTTATCATTCGCAAAGTAACCAATCCCTTTAGAGTATACCCTTATTCTTGATCTTTTATCGTCGTAAGCAGTGCGATTCTTCGGCTATCGCTGCCACTGTAGAGTGAGAATGTTACTCTATTGAAGAAGATCATACGAACAATTAGGGGATGGAAACTTGTGCAGTCCTAGAGGGGTGAGGGGAAGCCGGCATGTAGAGCCCTATACAACGTTTTGTTTTGCATGAAATTGAAAATTTTATGCAGCACTAGTGTACACAGCACCCCTGGTGAACTGAGCAAAGCTACTTCTGATGTAATTGGACATAGATGTGCGTTTCTACCGGAGGAATATACTGTGAATAAATAATGAACCCCGCAAGCTAATTTGTGCTAAACCGATATTGGAGAACCAATTGGAGTTCGGTTTTACTAACCCTGAAATCGATGAAGATGTTAGTGACCACTCCACGTTGCAGTAGCCATACCCAAATTGAGAAGTGAACGCTGGTCATAGTCATGTTCTTCCATTCTCTTGTGGCTTTCGCCGCTGTCGTGGTCTTGGTAACTCAAAATTGCACATCATCAGTTGCTAGTTCATAGAAACCATCCTTGAACAGCAACAAGTGGTACAGGAAAAAGCTCTTCTTCTTCTTCTCCTTCTTCTTCTTCTTCCTCTTCTTCTTCAGCGTTTGTCACGCTTCATGGCGGGGTCCGCTTTTCTGGTACCATGTCGCCATCTTTCCGGACGCCGTGCTAGATCAGGTGGACACCAGCTACTTTAAAGTCTTGTGTATCTTAGCAGTCCAGCGCTGCTTTGGACGCCCTCAAGGCGGCTTTCCAGACTTTTCGAAGTTAAGGCCTATCTTACGGACGCTGTCTTCCTTTCCACGCAGAACGCGGCCGTACTATCGCAGGCGAGCTTCTCGCGTCTTGTCAGCTATCGGCGCGACACCGAACTTCTGCCAAATAGCTTCGTTTCGGATGCGGTCCAGGCGCGTGACTCCAGCCGTCCACCGCAGCATCTTCGTTTCCATTACGCTGAGGCGACTTTCCGTTTCCTTTGTCGCAAGCCAACACTCAGCTCCGTACATCGCTACCGGCTGGACTACGGTTCTATAGATCTTCGACTTTAAGCGCTCTGGCATCTTCTTGACGTAGAGTATTTCAGTCAACGAGAGCCTCTTGAACCAAGCTGCACTCACGCGTGGGTTCACTTCAACCATCAGACTGCCATCAGAGGCTATTGCTGATTCTAAGTATTAAAACAACGAAGTGTGTGCAAGCTCAGTAGCATTAATCTTAATGGAGCCGGACTCATTTACGTCAGTCGTGAAATACTCGGTCTTCTTGACGTTCAATTTGAGACCGAACATTGCCAGGCGGTCGAACCAAGCTTGCACATCTCGCTCGAGTTCACCTTTATCTTCGCAGCATCACGTCATCATCATATAGCAACGCCCAAGGGACAGGCTTCTGAAGATCTCGTGTGACGACATCCATGACGACAATAAAGACGAGTGGGGAAAGCGCAGGACCCTGGTGTACCCCAACAGAGATAGGAAACTCCGTCGTGGTTCCTGCTGCAGCTTGCACACGACTCTTTGGACAAGTCGAGTGCAAGCGGCAGCAGGAACCTCGACGGAGTTTACGACAGCACGGTGTTCCCGAAGAACTTGTAGAGGGGTGCGAATGCTTTGGACAAGAGTATAGCATTCGCACCCACTCTACAAGTTCTTCCGGAACACCGTGCTGTCGTAGGGCGTTCCATACAACCTCACGTGGTACGCGATCGAAGGCCTTCTCCAAGTCGAGAAAGGCAAGATGCCGGCCTCTGTTTCTCGCGATGCTTCTCTACCAGAAGACGGGCGGCATGTATGGCATCGAGAGTGCCACAACCAGCCACGAAGCCGCACTGATTGCTGGAAAGCTTGACGATTTCACGAATTCGGCTATCGAGGATTTGCTTGAAGATCTTCATGCTGTGCGAGAGCAACCGAATCGCACGATAATTTGAGCAGTCTGCAGGGCTGCCCTTCTTCTTCCAAATCGTCGTACTTTCCTGCCAAACATCAGGCACCTTCTTCTACGCTACAACCTGGTTGAAAAACTTGGCCAACCACTCAGCAGAGTACCACAAGACTTCCATAAATCAGCTGGCAAGTTATATGGACCAGTCGCCTTGCCCGGTCCCATCATCCTCAGAGCCGCGTCAGTTTCCTCCACAGTGATTTTGTGGACAGAACCGTGGATAGGAGCCACAGAAGGGACGGCCGGATGAGGGAACTCTTCAGTCGAAATTCCTTGGAAATAATCGTACCATCGCTTCAAGGCCTTTTTGCGCTCTGTCAGAAGATGGCCGTTCTCATCATTGATGCCAGAGAACTTCTCTATATCCTCGAATTGCCGAGGATGGTTTTTAGCAAGTCGGTACAAATACCGCACACCATCGCGCGACTCGAGCCTTTCGTAGACATCATTGTATTGAGTGGCTTTTGCAACAGCCACAGCCTTCTTGCAGCTTTTTTCGCTTCGTGGTACTTTTTCCACTTATTGGCGGTCTTGTCGACGAGAAACACATGATAAAGCGCTTTCTTGTAGCGAACCTTTCTTTCACATCGTTCGTCCACAGCCATCTCAACCTTTCGTCGTCCAGGCTTCGTAGTGTCAAGTTCTGACCTCGCAGCTTGAAGTATCGCGTCGGTCGCTTTCTTCCAAGTTTCGTCAACAGTCGTGACTCTCGGTAACCATACGCGAGAAATTACACTGCTTCCTTCTCAATCGCCACGACTTGATTCTTGCAGCACCGCATAGCTCAACCTGCTGCACCCTCAAAGGGGCGATATTCAAAGTACAGATCAGCGGACGATGCTGTGGGGCGATCGTTTCATACGGCACGATTTTCGCGTCTGTGACGAGACTTCGGTCACGATCTCTCACAAGGATGAAGTCTATCTGCGTCTTGGTGTTCCCACTATAGAATGAGATAATGTGGGAGTTGCGTTTACGAAACGCGGTGTTCACTACGGTGAGGCTATGCGAATCCGCATACTCAAGGATACGCTCACCATCTATGTTACGCAACCCATAGCCGAATCCACCATGACAGCAGTACCCGTCTATCGTAGCACCTACGTGCCCATTAAGGTCACCAGCGACAATGATGACGCCCTTCGACGGTACCTCGGCTGTCTTCTCATCAAGCAGGCTCCAAAACTCATCCTTGGCATGATCGGAACAGCCAGTCTGCGGAGCATACGCAGAGAAAAAGTGATACGGTCGCTCGTTAGCGGCAACAACAATCTTCATCAATCGATCGTCAAAGCGCTCAACGCTTACAATCGAGTCTCGGAAACGCCCAACACCGCTGCTGGTCCTGGGACTACCGCATAGAACGGCCTGCGGGGCCTATGTCCCTTGACTTGCTGCAGGACCATCTCGTCTCCTGCACCGCATAGAAATCAACTCTTCTACGCTCCAGTGCTTCTATCAACTCGCACGAGCGGCCCTTCAACGTACCCACATTCAGCGTTGCTACGCGGGTACTGCTTACGTTGCGGGACTTTCGGACTAGCTCAGTTGCCCCCCGATGCCGTCCTCGCCCCAGGGACCCTCGCATACTTCTCACATTCGCCGGGCTTTGCGAGTGCGTGTCGGCTCCTGCGGACGCCGTAGCACTATCTCGAAAAAGATGAACTGACATACACCAATACGATGTGACATTGGGTTGTTCGTGGACCTGCCTGTCACCAGGGCCTGTCGCCTCCATTCGAATGTCCGTGTTTGGCTTAGCTCGCAGAAGCGAGCAGTTTCCAGTGGCACCACGAGTAGGAACGGAGATCGTCACCGTTTTCACCAAAAAGCTCCGTATTCTATGTTACGCAACCCGTAGCCGAATCCACCATGACAGCAGTACCCGTCTATCGTAACACCTACGTGCCCATTAAGGTCACCAGCGACAATGATGACGCCCTTCGACGGTACCTCTGCTGTCTTCTCATCAAGCAGGGGTGGTACCTGGAGATTGCAATGCTTTTCACGTCTGAGCAATGCCTTCTCTGCGGATGAAATGGAGAATGCCATCAGTGATTCAGCCCTTGATCTATTTAAACGGTGCATTATGTAAAGAAGAATCTGAGCATTTTCCTGACTCATCTTTCATTACGTGGTGGAACAAAACGTTGCACTTTGGGGCCATCAAACAAGTATATATTCTACCAAACTCATTACTACTGCTCCATAACACCCTTTTTAGTAACCTTCTAATGTAGGATTTCTGCCTCGCTGTCAGGTGGCACGGTATCATTGTCATTTGCTGCGTAGCCACCCCTTCGGAATATACCTTTACTCTAGATCTTTTGTCGTCATAAGCAGTAGTACTCTTTTTTCGGTTACTCCTTCAACTGTAGAGTAAGAATGCTTACTTACTGAAATATTTAGACCATAAGCAGAAATTGGGGTCAGGAATGGTGCAAGTTTAGTTTGGAGGGCCCAGTGGTGTTCTTTTTAATAACCCCTGGCGCAATGCGCGCGCGGAAGAGGGGGCAGCCCATTAGGTCTCAAACACAAGAACGAGATGATGTGGCAAGGTGATACGACAAAGAAGGAAACAGCAATTCTTGGCTGTTGCTACTTCCTCAAAACTATACAGCCCTGAGGTGCTGTAAGTGGGTGAGCCATGGCCAAACTCATCGATAACCTGATCTGGACCTTTCACTTCTTTTAGCAATAGATTCGTGTGTCCTGGTCAAGCTATTTCTGGGGTTGGGCTGCGCAAATTGAACGCAGGACGGGATAGATTTTTGTAGCGCATAATTCGGAATAGAGAACGGTTGGAGCGCTTATCAGCGAGGCTATGCATATTTCCATTTAATGAATCTGGGTGCATTGCGGAATTCGGGTGACTCTTAGCGGGTTTAGTTCCTTGTAACAAGTCCCTTCTTCCAGAATGTTTAGTCCAGTCTCCCTTGTAGCTATTCGTGTCAAAACTGCTCCTATCGCTCTACACACAGGAAAGGGAATGAACTCCATTATGTGCTCCGCCTAACTTTATCTAAGTTTATCCAAAATTGTTGGCGATATGTGGTTTTGGGGAAGGGGAGAGAACCTCTAGACTGAGACAAACAGCGCCAGTTTCATGCTAACCACCTGGACGCTGAAACAAACTACGTTTTCTGCAGGTTGGCTGTAGAAAAGTCGGCTCTAACTGAATTTTCCCGCTCTAATGCAAACATCTAATCCGTCCTCACTTTAACGTTTCTAGCGATTCTCCGCAACAAAGGGCCCTGGAATTGAGTGGGTGAGATGCGCGCAAATAGGGAAATCGCTAAGACAACTAAGGTGAAGTGATTAGTTGCTTACATTGTGGCGTGAAAATGGAATTATAGCAAACTTCACTACAGCCGACCAGCAGCACATGTGACTTGGGTAGCGCCATGTGAAAATTCGAGCGATAATATCAAATTGACGGTGCTTGTTTCACGTTCATTTCTAATCCACTGGGGCCAGATTCATCAACCGCTTACCTACCAGTAATAGTGAAATGTACCGCTAAATCTATTGCTGATGAATGGCATATCAGGGAGATTAGCGGTACTTTTGACCGCCAGGTCTGTGTTATGCCATCGCTCACACCGAGCGAAGCGTAATGAACTTCGCTACAACCAGCATATGTGCCTTGGGTGAAATGCGCCCACGTGAAAATTTGATCGATAATATCAAACTGACGGTGTTTGCTCCACGTTTATTCCGGATCCCGAGGACAGATTCATCAACCGCTTACCTACCGGTAACAGTGAAAAGTAAACCTGTTGCTGATGAATATCAGGGAGTTTGGTAGTACATTTCACCGCTAGGCCTATCTTAGGCCTATGTCATACCATCGCTCACCTCGAGTGAAGCCTAATGATAATCTCCCATATCGATCGCGCGAAGCAATGAGTCGATATGGGAGCCTATCATTAGGTTTCGCTCGGGTGAGCGATGGTATGACATAGGCTTTATGCCATCGCTCACACCGAACGACTCTAATGATAATCTCCCATATCGATCGCGCGGCACGATGAATCGATGTGGGAGCCTATCGGTAGGCATCGCTCGGGGTGAACGATGGCATAACAAAGGTCTTAGGCCTATGGTATAGTCTCGCGGGACGCCCGCGAACGAAAGGTGCAACGCAGAAGGCGGTCGCCGACCAGTACGGTCGGCGGCCGACACTGAATGATATCGCATTGGAGCGCGCTTATCATTCCGTGAACTAGGAACGTTTCAAATTCACGGAATCGGTCGCTTTCGAATTGGACCACGTTTATTTTTTGATAACATTCTTGATAACACCGACCGACAGCCTCCCGCGGTGCAATGCACCGCGGAGTTTGTCGGTCGGCGGGGTCGTCCCGCGGACGGGAAGTATACCAGCCCGTTCACCGACCGCCACCGACGATCCGCGGAAAATGGGCGATGTGGACTGCGGCTATTGGGCGCGCGTTGGTTCCTGGCTAGATTATTCCCCTTCCGCGGATACTTCCGCGGGACTATAACATAGGCCTTACTGACGGTGAGCGGTTGATGAATCTAGCCACTGGTAGCGATGATCTGTCGCAGAGAGCCCAGAACAGACCAGTGGTCATATTCACAAAGCCGCGGGAGCGAGAAGTCAGGCGGGATCGGCGCAAATAGGATCGCGGAGAGGGGGTCACCCCTTACTCAGTGGTTGTATGCCTTGATAGCAAGGCACGTGTATGTCCAGTTACATTAGAGATGGTCTACCTCAGCTCACTATTGGAGTAGAACACACCAGTTCTGCAAAAAATCCTGTTTCAAAAAGCACGAACTGTTTCGTAAGGTTGCCCTACAAGACGACCTTACTCCACCGGACCCTATTTGCACCACAATTCCCGCTATCGTTCTTTGCTTTTCCCTGCTTCACGGAACGCGGTTGGTGATCATGTTTTTAATCGATTCATGATTAGCTAGTTCTAACTCCTGGTTTGGTCGCTTCTCGTGGGAAGTCATGAACGCTACGAGGAATGTTCATGAGTACGGCACAGCTGTTACTCCTGCAATCTACCTCAGGGGGGGGGGGGGCGGCAGCGATACTCATTTTGACGCGTGCGGTCGCTTGCGCGTGCGTCGGCCGGGCGGAGGGTTGACGGGCAACTCGGCCCCTCTCGTCCCCGCTACTGCTGAGTCACGTCGATTTGCAGCGTGTCTGCCACCTCTCGCTGCCTCTCCGCTATTTCGTGCGCATCTACCATCTCGCGTGGGAGCATGCTGTTTCTTGGGCGACTTGCACAACCGGCGTCTCATCATCGCGTGATATATTTCCACACCAATCGTACTGTTTGTGATATCACTGAGGAAATCACTGACCCAGCCACAACGGTCACCGAGTTTCTGCAGGTTTTCTAGGAACATGTCTGAGGCTTGTCTTTTGTTTGAGACAAATATTTCAGAACACTCCTTACCAAAGCGTTTAAAGTACAAATGACAACACAAACAAAAAAACTGAATCGTGTGAAGCATGAGATTTAATTTGTGAGCAATCATATACCTGAATGCAAAGGCAAGTGTGCTAACAGTTTCCTCAGGGAATGGGCAGGATAACATGAGTAGGGTTCTTCAGAGGAGTACAACGAGGGGACGGGGCACATTGAGAGCTAACTATTGGGCAAGGTTGCTGGCTAAGGTACTAAGGTGGTCCTTACACTCTCTTGTGGTAGGTGGACGACCAGCCGCCTGGAGGAACTGTATGAAGCGTCTCATTTCATCGTGTATTTCATTTTGCCTGCAGGCTTCGCGACTTCGGATATATCTGGTCGCCATTTCCCCATTTGCTATAGGCAGGATCTGAGATTTGGCCATAGTTAACTGTGAGGCCAAAAACTGTAATAGAGCTGCCATAGCGGGGGTGCCAGTAGGAAACGCCCTTCGAAGTTTACTGTGAAACCCTTCAACAAAGTTCGCAGGTTATCCTGCCCATTCCGTGAGGGAACTGTTAGCTGTTCCACCATTGCCATCCGCTCTGAGGCTGTGAAACTATCGCCTGAAAGTATAGGGTTGTGCCCTCAATTCGTTGCACTTCTCAATCATCCTACGGCGCATAATAGAGCGAGGGGCGTTTCTTGGCTCACAGAAGTGGGGGCGGACCGGATTTTCAGGATCCGTTATGAAGTGTCCACTTTTGACTTTGCATAAAGGCAGAGGCTGATGGTACACCTCGCGTTCTCGATCCTTAAGCGATCGGCATCCACAGCACACAAAGGTGCTGTTCTCTCCGTCTGATAGTGTCTTCCTATACGCCCACTCATAGCACAGCTGACGATCTCGAGGTAGGATATATATATATATATATATATATATATATATGAGGGAGCAAACATCGCTTGAACCGGTTCGAACGACGCCATTTCACAACAATGTACTTCCAAATCCCGTCACATCTTCTTTCTTTTGGATCTCATGTGAAGTCTCTCCATCGTGGGAAAGCAGTCGCATGAATTGCACTTGCGGCTAGAGATGTAGGGTCGGCGCAGGCGCCGGCACTCTTCCGTCTGGAATCCGCCCCGCCGCGATGATTCATCATGCTCGGGGCCGAGCTGCCCCGTAATCCGGGCGGAGTCCTCGCTGCCCCGCCTGCTTCTAGTACGAGTTTTACGCGAAATCCAAAAAAAAAAAATTCACGAAATCTGGTAATAGGAAAGTGATAAGGGGTTCTAGAGGGACAAAACTCTGTTTTTAAGTTCAAAGTTATGTGTTGAAATTGTAAAATGTCCAATTATCAGATTAGATTATTCATTTGAAGAGTAGATACAGTACATTTTGGGTGTTTCCTGCAGCGGAGGCACATTCACATTTAGCAAGGCACACTGTGTATTCAGAGGCCGAGTGCATAAAAAATTAGCGAGCCTATATAAATTGAATTTGATAATGAAAGCTGAAAGCTTTTTTTGTGAAAGCTTCAAGACTTTCCTCAAGTCATGACAACTTATTGGCACCCCTCTCTTCTTCAAACTGGTTCAAAGTTATAAAGTGCATGACATATTCAAACAAAACTATTAATCAGTAGCTTTAAGCCTGACAACTGTTTCACGATTTAGCGATTCCTAATGATAAACTGGCAGGACTAAACTTGCTGGTCCAAACAGCAACTAGATACAATCTGTGAAAGATTTTGGAATTTTGGAAACACCAAAAGCCCATGAAAGCTTATTCATATAGTATGCAAATAAAATGAATCTGATGTCGGTAAAAGCACTCGAATATTAGTAGACAATGTTGTGGAGTAGGTAGCCTCTAAAAACTTTTCACACAAAAATTGGACTCTCTATGGACAAACGATACTCCTCTTTCCCCTCTAAAACGACTTTTCACCTATTTAGGTCTCACATGTATTTTAGGACTGATACCGCTCCTGACTATTCAGGAAGCTCTTACTTCGTACGATAAGAAGTTATACCACATTCCACCATAACCGTGTCGCACTCTATCGTTTTCCTTCTATTGCCTAGGCGAGACGGTTCAGTGGCAGTTCGGGACTTGCCTTCAAGCTGTAGCGCGCTGGGCGCATCGTGCAACTCGTACGCATC
This sequence comes from Heligmosomoides polygyrus bakeri, assembly GCA_947359475.1. Classification (NCBI taxonomy): domain Eukaryota; kingdom Metazoa; phylum Nematoda; class Chromadorea; order Rhabditida; family Heligmosomidae; genus Heligmosomoides; species Heligmosomoides polygyrus. Next base: position 33,234,551 of record OX375866.1, on the reverse strand, counting down.
CCTGTAATAACTAGAGGAACCCCTTGCTGCAGAGTGAGTATCGTTGCTCGCAGCCTCTACCTCACCACCGCCAGGACGCGCTGGCAGGAGCTAGCATGTCGACTGCTACATGACCCAGAGGACACTTAGTGCAAACATTTTGTCACGAGTGCGTTAGATGAATCGCATACATGGGTTCCTTCTCTTGTCAAATCGAATCGAAGAGCGCGAAGCCCAATATCGTATTTCGATTGCAGGAGAGCGGTGAGAGGTTAGATTTAAAGATGGATTTCGCGGGCTATTTTTGTAAACGCAGAGAAAGGGATTTATTCTTGTCGGTGGCGGGAGGCACATAACTAAAATTTATGTAACCAATTGACTTGAGATTCACGGAGCCGGCTTCTGCAAAATAGCACCCAAAAACAAGCAAATCGGCGCGGATGTAAAGACGTCTTGGCGGGCAAAGCGCATTCAAACACAGCTGAACTCCGCATGATATGTTATAATCAGGATGGTGAAGGAGACACTACTTTGAATATTTACAACCGCTGCGAAATCGAATGTATTTTTTTGTGAATTTTGTCAAATTAGCTCCTATTTTGTCCTATAGGAACAGCACCGTGAGTCTCAGGTCAATTTCTTACAAAATTTTAGGTATATCTACCCCCTCTCGACTAACATAGATCCGTAGAAAGAGATTCTGCCTTATTAGGGCACCGTATTCTCTCCAAAAATTTTTAACTTCCTGTAACATACGGAAAGGTTCAGTTTTCGTTTCGTAGTTGAGATAAGTCACGCTCCCATTAAGCCTCGATGTGTGGCTGGAAAGCTCTCGTTAGACGCTTTCCCAATACAACTCCATGGCATTGTTCTGTGATCGTTTTTGAAGCGTTTCTCATCCAAACATACTAACAAACATGACCCACAAGTATTGCTTTGATCTATCACCTTTAGGTGCTAATACTGTGATTCCTATAGAGAATGCTTCCCTTGCAACATATTATTTCACAATATCTTGCCAAATCTGGAATGCTTTATAAGTTTGTGTTATTTCTTGTCTACACTTATCTCGAGCACTCCTAATTTATAGTGGCGGAGAGGGGAAGGATAGATAGGCTCCATTGCACATGTGGACACGATTGCTTTCACCCGCTAATGTTGAAAAACCTTCCTGCCCATTACTCATTTGAAGAGTAATTTGGAGTGGTGATCACGATTTTCGTTATTACGATAGATTGCTGGAGGGCGCAATGCAAGGAAGAGGGGCACCCCATCAGTACTCAAACACAAGTACGAGGTGACGCCGCATTTCCCACATGTAAAACGAGTTTTTACCGTTTGGTTGGCCAGTGACGTACCTTTTGTCCTAGGAAGCCTCTCGCTACAATTTGCATTACAAGTACGTACGCGTCAGTTTCCGTTAACATGGGAAATTCCACGTCACCATATTCGACTTCTACGCTCGAGGCGGTCGAAGCCCATGGGATGCCCCATCCCTCCTATCTTTGTGCTGGAGAATACAGTGGGAATGGTTACATTGAAGAAACTACACCTGCACAGCGGTTTTCTTCGTCTTGTCCATCATCTTTTTCAAGGTCCTATAGTTGTAATGCAAAATAGCATTCAAGAAATATATGCCAAAACGGAAGCCACATTTGAGTTCAGCGCCAAATAACAGATATGGACGAAATTCAGGATATAGTGGTTAAGATGTCCCCACCATCTAAGTTATCCATACCCACTTAACTTTAAGCAGTTTATCTTAAAGAAGCTTTTTTTGCTGGGAATCGGGATCGGCGTCCAACGTAACCCTTCCCCGGAAAAACTGAGGGCAATTCTTCGTTTCACCCTCTACAGTTAGGAGCCCAAGCTCTCGTGCAACGACGCCAAGTTGGGCAATGCTCTGAGCAAGAACAGAAAGCGAGATGACAAATAATAATAACTTGTAACAGTTAGTAGATTTATGAGCTACAAGGAGCACATTCTCTGTACAAATCCGAAGATTGATCAGCACATAATGGTGTTGAATCAAAGCAGTGCTTGAGGATCATGCCCGTAAATGAGGTTTGGGATTCCCAGCAGGAAGGAAGTTTCTTCAGGCGTTATTAGCGTCACATCTCTATAGTTTGTCTATCCTTCACAGTGATTAGGTTTTATTCGGGATCTATAAGGTTGTTTGTTCTGTGAGATTCATCGGCGCCCATCTATGACGGTGGACCATGGCTGTGAAGCTGACGTCCGCTCACGCCCCTAGTGCTAATGCCCCTAGCGTACATCAGTTTCATAGCAGTGGTTCATCGTCTTAGGTGGGCGCTGATGAATCTCACAGAACAAACCCGTCCGCAGCCCACTCTTTACCCTGCCCGTGCCACCCTGTTTGGACGAGTTTTGGAGATTGCGGTTACGGCAATCGGCGTGATGTCGTCCTAAGACCTAACACTTGATAGGAGACGATTGGAGATTTTGAAGAACCAAACAATTTTCCTTGTTCTAAGAAATTTCTAGCGGATGATCGGTCGTTGTCATGGCAGTCTGGCAGTGGTTGTCTATTTAAGATTTTGCTGTACTTGTCGGGAAATCGGACGGTGCCTTAGAACTGAGCAGTGTGATAGGACGTGGCACTGCAGATGAAAAGCCTTTTATTTTCCCTAGGAATTCTCACTGGACCGTCCAGTAACGTCACTGGTTTGTGCTGCTCACTACTTCTGTCCCTCAGGTTGCTCCTTTGCAGCCGTTCCCATGATTTCAGACCCTTGTTAGGTAACGAAGAAGACCCGTCTTCTGAGCCTACACTCCTGTTGCACAATTTAAGGGACACTTCCACTGAATTCAGAAGCTCAGAAATGCGCATTTGCCGCTGTGTCAAGGAGGAAGAGGCTACGCACTTCCTGGGACCGGATTCACTAACGACTTACCACAACTTAACAGAAAAAATTACAGCCGAAACCTCTGATAGCGCGCGTTATCAAGCGACATGGTGAGCGATAAGCTGCGTTACCTGAGTTTTCCGCTGTGAATTCTCTGTTAAAGTTATATAAGTCGTTGATGAATCCGACCCCGGGTTCTACGTTCAATTCGGCCCTTCCTGGTCCTCCCTTCCGTCCCTCCCCCTCTCCCCGTCGTGGTCTCCCTTAATTTTACACCTCATAAAGCTGCCCTTCCCATGGCACGACGACGGTGAGCGCGACATCTTTCACATCACCCAAACCCGCACGCTTTGTCTCCCTTACTGGTCCACTCGTAATGGATCTCCTAGCTGGTCCTTCTTACTGCCCCCACTTATTTGTAACTCCCTAATGTCTCCTTATTGCCTCCACCCGTCTTGGTGCCACCTCCTGGTCTCCTTCATTGTTGTATGTGTCCCTCCTATTGATTATTGTGCCCCAAGCTGATCCCTCCTTCAGGTCACTCATTGCTGGTCGCTCTCTTGATCCCACCAGTCCCTTTACTACTCTTACCCCTTTAGTGGTCCTCCCATCTTCACGGCACGAAGTCGGCGACACGGGTTTTGAATCAGGACGTTCGGAAACGCGCATTAGATCACTCGACCGCTCTTGCTGTGGATGATGCGGCGTACATCACTTAGGTTAGAGCGCTCAACCGCTCTCGTTGTGGATGATGCGGAGTATCTCACTTAGGTCAGATAACTCGACCGCACTCGCTGTGGGTGATGCGGCGTATCTCGCTTAGGTTAGATCGTTCAAAGGACAATCTCTTTTATATATAGGTGGTGATGGCGATGATGATGGTGTACAACGTTCCGATAAAGCTACGCATGCAGACTGCTTTATGATACCTAGCAGACTACAGTTGAAGCTCAAAACATATTGCAGGTTACTTTCTGAGCACAACAAAGTTCATTCTAGTCGTTGCTTTTGCTTTTTCAGTCCGCACCGAAAAGCGGGGTTCTTTGCTCTTTGACCTAACCAGATGTGCGCAGGAAAATTGAAAACCATTACGGTTCTTCTCAGACAGTTCCTTACAACCAACTTTAATAAATCACTGTGAAAAACAAGAATGTTCGTTGATCTCTTTAATAGGCTTAGAAATTGCAGCGGTTTACAGTAGATAAAGTTACTGAGTTTGCCTTATTCAGTTGTTCACATTTGTTGTTCCCACATTTACTCAATAGATAGAGGTGGTGATCTTTCAGGGTACGATTGCGCTTTCAACTATTATTCAAAATCATGAAACCTAAACGCAAAAACAAACGCAAAGTATAGACACCAAGTTTGAAACTGTTCGATAGATATCCACCTAAAGCAGATGATAAATTATTCTCTGCCAGCGCCGAAAGTGACACTGTTCACTTACCTGGTTAAAATTTGCCTTTTTTGTGAACAGCGCACCGTAAAATTTTGCTATTGAGTCCTTTCTGCTAATTATGTAGAGCATCGGCCGGTTATTTGACCAAATAATAATAAAAGCGATCGTTTAGCAACATTACTCACCGGATCTAACTGATGCTAGCGTAGTAAAAACCTATCTCTTGAAGAAAATTGCCAACTAGGTAACTGAAAGCCCATACCACTGAGAAATAGTCTCTGTTAAGCATGACTAGTGGCGGACAGACTATTATAAAGCATTTACGTTTATAGTGTTCGAAGTGCCTTATACGACATCGATGTCTTTGTTTTTCTCTATCTATATTCCTAAAGACCTTTGTTTGCAAGTGGTAAAGAAGAATAAGAGCGATTACATACTAACGGTCCAAGAACTGCCAAATTGCAAAAATGCATATAAGAAGTTTCAAGCTTTTCTGGAAGAGCAATGAGTTAACCGTCGACATGCATTTCCGATCACAACGAACTTCGATACCGTAAATACAGTTTTTGATACAGGATAGGGTATATCAGATTACGGCTCATCCATAAAATCATATATTTGACTTCAACATTAGGTGACATTAAATCGATGATTTGACAATGCCATAACCAAAACCTTTTCAGGGGACATGTGGATCAAATTTGTACCGCTCGCCCTTCTTGTCTGCATAGCTGCTGCACCAGCCAAACAGGTAGACTTTGTTCAAAAGGTGCAATCAGAATACTGGGCGCAGTGGGGTTAGGAGAGTGCGTTGTTTTCACGTGTGTTTTGTCGTCTTTTTTGCAATAGATTCAAATTTTAACCGAATCTGGGGACAGGGATGGACCACAGCATGGAAAGCGCATGTGCAGCACATCGAAGAAAACCACGTCTAGGAAAGAGTGCCTCTAAACTGCATAGTATAGCGCTTTTTTATCAAAGGAGCGCCCAAAAAACCAAAAATTAGCTGATTAGCAGTTTTTTCTGTTGTGTCGTTGATTAATGCATAACATCGAGCAAGCGAAATTCTAACAATCAACCAACAAGTAAAAACGCAATGTAGTAGAGGATTGTATAGCGAGGTCTATTCATGTAACAGAAAACTGCGTATTTTTGCGCTTTAAGATGCGATTAGAAACATTTTTGTAACTGGATATTCCAAATCCTGTAAAAAAAAAATCAAGCATTGTGCCTACTTTTTGGTAAATAGTAATTTGAAAATAATTGTATAAACATAATCCAAAATTAGACCTTTAAAATACGCAAAATTAAAGTAAATAAATTTAATAAAAAACTTAAAAAATAGAAAAAACTCGAAGATTGTTTTTTATAAAGAATAGTTTGAACTTTCACGCTGAAGTCGCCCGTTTTAATTTTGTTCAGTCTAAGTTCAGTAGAGAAGCTAACCAGGATAGTCGCAGGCGTATGTCTGAACTGCGAAAACGAATACCACTCTGCGATTCTCCACTCTTCATATAGTAGGAAAGAAGATAGTAGGAAGGAGTTTCCCATTTCTGCAAAGTCCTTGTTCCCAAGGAGCTAGGGACCCTCAAAGTTTACTATGGGATCGCATGCACTCACTCGTAGGTTTGAACGGCACAAACGAATACTACAGTGAGATTCTTCACCCCTCAATTAGTAGGAAGAGCTGATACGTTTTTGCAAAGTATTTGAACCCAAGGAGCAATGGGCCCTCAAAGTTTACTATGGGACCACGTTCGTCTTTTTTTTTCGTTTTTTTTTCGTTTCGTTCGATTGGCTTATAGTTGACGCAGAGGGCCTGATTTTCCTTTCTAATACCACAATTATGGAGAACACTCTCGCTGTATGGAAGAAACGACGAGATGCCAAACCTCGGGTGACTCAACACAATTACGCAGCTGTTACGGCGCCCTACCCGATTTAATTTTGTGGTGTACAATTCCGTGAATGTTCTTGACTGCGATCTCTCGTTCGCACCCAGATGTTGTCGACAGTAAGCGAGGAGTAGCATTGAGCTTTTCTTCAAAGGCATTATGTAGTGTACCGCCGCCAAAGTGACCAGCTCGTTAAACCATCCGATAGGACATAAAGTGTAGTTTTAGAAAGATCCCTCTCTAGGAATCAAAATTTACATCGTCCCTAAAGCCAGGAGTTCTTATAGCTATGTCATTCTCACAGCAAGACTTTGGGACGTTTTCGTTGAAAAGATATTCTGCTTGAATTTTTAGAGGCAATATACCTGGAAATAAGAACGACAGCAGCCATATGTTTTCTTAGATCGACTTAATAATTTCCAGCATCACGGAGGTCTTCACAAAGTGCGTTCTTTGTCCGATCTCACTGAAGAGATGGAGAAAGAACTTGAGAAACACCCGGAGAAGCATTTTATTTGTTTCATCGATCCAAAATGTACAGACCCCAAATCCACACCAGAACCAAAAAAGGAGAAGAGGAACCACCAAGAGTGAACCATAAAAGTAAGCTTTTCATAAAGTTATTTTGCTACAAGAACACTGCGGTACGGTTTGGAAACTTGCCTTAGAGCCACTGCCGTTAGTGACCCTTAAGCTAAAGAACCAAGCCGTCAGCCCACGCTATATTGAGACGTCTTCTCGGGCACATTGGATTTTCTCTAGAGGGAGTAGTTCAAGACATTAATCTGAGCTTACCAAAACAATGTAGCCACCGCCAGGAAATTTTCACCTCTCATCTACAGTGCTCTAGCTCATCTTTAAGAGCAAAAAACCTCTGACGAAGGGATCACGCACCTGCTTAGTGATTTGCACAATTTGCTCGACCCGTAGTTTAGGTCCTGCTTCCTTTTTTCAACCGCTCTTTTCTTTCCCGTGGGGAGCAGATGAGCTGTTTTCGGGCGTTCCATTTTGGTACGATGTGCAAAGTTGAGCGTTTAATCAGCCGTCCGCATATTTTTATTGAGCGTGCCAATAAGCCATGCGTTTGGTCACAACGCCTGTTGAGTCCCCTTGCACTCGGCAACAAGAGTGAGCGAAGCTGTAGTCTGCCAAATCCGCTTTCCACCCATGTTGCTACAGTCACACTTAGCTATCGTCGGGGATCAGGTGCACTCGACGCGCGAACACGTTATGATAAGCTATCGTTCGGTTAGTTCCATATCGGTCGCGGCACGCGATGAATCAAAATGGAGCTTATCATTAACATCGCGTCACGCGTCGCGTGCGTACTGAAGGAATTCCTGAACCGCTCCTAACAAACTAAAATGTGCGCGTTGAAAATGTCTCAACTAAATCACGTAGAAGTGGATCATAAATTGCTCAACAAAATCTCTGATTATCGCTAAAATGTCTTTCTCCCAAGAGCACGATTTCGCGTCAGCAGTGAAAACTTATTGCGTATTTTGCAATGTGCGAACAGCAATGTAAAGAACTACGGATGTGTTGCCCCACTAATACCACCACATCTTTCAATCCAACCATCCTCTTTGCCTTATGGTTAGTATTTACGGTGAAGCAAATTATCTCTGGCTATTTGTTAGTTTTAGATCCAGCATGCTTTTGATTGCCAGTCAAACACGAGCTACCACTAGCAAGGCAGCATTGGAGAGAATGATAAAGTGTTTTGTTTGTTTTCTGTCTTGCCAATAAAAAGTGTTAGTCGTTTTTTGAGGTCTTTCATGTTGAACTATGCGTTGTTTTCAATGGTTTTTAACAAGAGTATTCTATGTTATCTAAGTGAATACAGGGTGTTACATCTGGCATATTCAACTATAAGTAGAGGCACACAGATATCAAATAACCTAACTTGGATCGTTTCACGTTGTATTCGATACAAGCTTAATCCTTGGTTCACAGTGTTATATTAATACAAAATATTAACAGGAAACCGTACAGCAGTCCACTAATCACATTTACCAAAAAATGTAGAAGAATAAACATTTGGATAAAAGAATCGTTTCGCCATTCCTTTTAGACAAAGCTTTTTATGCAGCTATCTTGCTGTAGAGGCATTCATCTCTTCTGGAAAGGAAAGTTTGGTTTTTTTAACACAAGTGCTCCGACACACCGTTAGGTGTGTCTCGCGCGCTTCGCGCGACTTTGCAGCATCACTGACCTATGGAAATATGGTAGTTTTTGTAAAACATAAAATTCGCTAACATCTAGGACCTGGTGCGTACTTTGTCGACATCAAGCAGGCTGGTCATTGATTTTTGCTGCACAGTACTTCTGTCCCTCAGGTTGCTCCGACACCACTGTTTCCATGCTCAACAGCTAGCGTTTCCAGATATCCTTGACATGTCTTGCGAAGCCAGGTTCCCCTCGTTTCTTCTTATTGGATCTAATTACTGGTCCTCCTTTACTGGTCTTCCCTCACCCTCTTCATTCTCCCACCCTTCTGGTCCCAACTCCAGGCCCTCTTATTTGTTTCCACTATTAACCCCCTACTGATCCCTTCTTGCTGGTTTCCGTGTCATGATCCCTCCTCCAGGTTGTCCCTTTCCTTCTTGGTCGCTGTTCTGGTTCACCCTAGAGGTCCCCTTTACTGCACTTCTCCACCACTCCCTTAGTGGTTCTAACATGTTCACTTCAGACGTCGGTGACACGAATTAGGACACTTGTTGCGCTAGGTAGGGGCCCGTCTTCTAGGTCCAGAAGCTCAGAACGTCGAGCATGAAGAGGCTATGAATTTCCTTACGGGGCCCTTGTTGGTTTTCCGTCCTGGTCCCGCCTCCAGGTTCCTTCTTCCGGTAGATCCCTCCCCCTCGCGATCCTCCTTACTACTCTACCCCAATTAAGTAGCCTTCCCACGCTCACGACACGACGACGGCGAGCGAACGCCCATGGCGCGACATCGATGTCATATCTTCTAAATCCGGTCCCCCTCTCTGGTAATAGATCCCTTTGCTGGTCCTCTTTACTACCCCCCCCCCTTATTGGTAACTCCCTACTGGTCCCTGCTTACTGCCTGAACTCTTCTTGGTGCCACCTCCTGGCCTGCTTCATTGTTCCCCTATCGACCCCCCCCCATCCCGATACCTCCTCCAGGACGCTCCCTCCTGGTCGCTGTCAGCTCTCCACCCTCGAAGGCCCCTTCTACTCTTACCTCTTCCCCTGCTGCAGCAACATCCCACGTTCAATAGCAAATTTCGCCCGCGCTGTAGATGATGAGACGTATCTCACTCAGGTTAGATCACTCGACCACCCCGCTGTGGATGATGCGGCGTATCTCACTTAGGCTAGATCACTCGACGGACAAGCTTTTATATATAGGTGGTGATTGTGTAGTCATTCTTGAGAGTGTAGTACAGTGCGTGTCACCTTAAGCACATATACAAAATTCGACATTGTCTTCATATTTGCCCTGTGTTAAAATTGCTATCTTTTACACAGATAAAGGTTTGAGATTTCTTTCTTTCCTCTTCTTCAGCGTTTGTCCCGCTTAGGCGCATGATCCGTCTTCCTGGAATGTTGACGCCACTTTTCCCGATCAAATGCCTGATTAGCGTGCAACCTAGCCATCTTCATGTGCTAATGCAGCATGACCCACCACTGCTTGGTCGCCCTTGTAGCGACTTTCCGGATACATCAGAGCTAAGACCAATATTACGGACGGTGTCACCTTTTGCGCGAAGGACGTGGCCGTGCCATCGCAGACGAGCTTCGTGCATCTTCTCAAATATCGGAGTGAAACCGAACCCCTGCCGTATGGACTCGCTACGTACTCGATCCAAACACGTAACTTCGATCGTCCACCGCAGCATCTTTGTTTCCACTCCGCTGAGGCGCATTCATTTTCATTAATCACGGGCCAGCACTTTTCTTCGTAGATAGCTACCGGTCGAACGACTGCTCTGTAGATCTTCGATTTGAGGCGCCCTGGCATCTTTTTGTCGCTGAGCACTCTCGTCCCGTCAGAGAGCGCGTTTGGACCAAGCTGCATTCACGGGTGAGTCCACTTCAACGAGTGCACTACCATGGGACGCGATTGCTGATCCCAGATGCATGAAGGCAGAGGAACGTGGCAGTTCAAGCCCGCTTACCTTAACAGAGCGACACTCCTTTTTGTCACTGGTCAGGAACTCGGTCTTGTTGACGTCAAGCTTGAGCCCAAATCTCTCCAAGCAGTGCACCAAGCTTGTTCCTGCTGCTAGATTTGATCCTGTCGTCGCTAGCGAGCATTACATCATTATCAAAAAAAGCGTACAAGGAACAGGCCGCTGAAAATCACGTGATATCACATCCATAATGACGACGGAGAGCGGTTTGGAGAGCACAGACCTTGATGTACTCCGACAGAAATGAAAAACTCCATCGACGTACCAGCCGCTTTCACTCGACTCTTTGGACAAGAGTACCGTATTCGTACCCACTCTTTAAACTCTTCGGGGACTCCGTACTCTCGTAAGGCATACCATATCACTTCACGCCGTACGCGATCAAAAGCTTCCAAATCCAGGTAGGCAAGAAGCACCGGCTTTTTGTTTTCCGCTGTGTTTTTCTATGAGAAGAACAACTGCGTGTATGGCATCGACTGTACCACAACCAGCTACGAAGCCGCACTTGTTGGTAGGGAGCTGGACGATATCACGAATGTGCCCGTCGACAATCCGTTTGAAGACCTTCATGCTCAATCGGATTGGATGGTAATTAGTGCAGTCTTCCGGAATGCCCTCCTTCTTCCAAATCGGAATCGTCGTGCTTTTCTGCTAAACAACGGGTACTTTCTTTTCCTCAATAACCTGGTTGAAGAACGTCGTCAGCCACTTCGCTGGGTAGCAGGGTTTCGACTTCCACAGTCTGCCGCTATGTTATTGGGGCTCGTTACCTTGCCTGGCTTCATCTTCTTCAGAGCCGCTTCTGCCTCCTCTACGGTGATTTCTAAGCGGGACCGCATACATGAGGAAAAACTGGAATGCCCGTATAAGCAAACTCTACTGTTGAGACTTCTCCGAAGTAGGTGCGCTATCGATTCAAAGCAACTCAAGCTTATCTTGGCCCACAAAATTATCACAGGGAGGGAAATATTACGATACAATCTAGGCCGTAATTTAGTGCTTCATTATACCTGTTCTGATGAGATTGCGCATAAACTTGTGGAACATTTCGCTACTCTGGAAGATTTGCGGAAGAAAAATGCACTGAAAACCGCTACTTACTCCGTTTTAGATGTAGTTTGTAAAAAACGGCGAATATGCACCCGCGTATCGTGTCCGGTTTTCGCCCATCTTTGAGCCCTTCCGTTCCGTCCTTCGCCTTCTGTTTTTCTCAACAATAAAATCTGCACATCCTTAACAATTAAATATTAAGCAAAGTCTCTACTACCTATTGTCAATACATTATCTGCGACAACCCCTGTTCTTTTCTATTTTTGCGCGTACATTTCGAGAAGCCATGCATTAAAAGCTGTTTATTATGACTTCATCAAAAGTTGTCGTCGAAACGGTCCCAATCTTCTGCACTCCCAGATCTTCCTGCCTTCTTACACAAAAAGCCTCTGGTACGTACTGCGCATCCAACGTCGGCCCACTTTCCAGCGAAATCCTTGTCAGCCAGTAGCTTAAAAGTCACCGTTTAAAGGAAAAGTGCACTTCAAGAAAATATGGGGACTGTTAAAAAAAGTTATATATTGGTAACCTCACTTCTGCGCACTTTTCCTCGGGAACGAAGTTGTTTGGTTCCCCACGATATTTGTCCCAGTTCACGTAATCCATGAAGCTGCCGTCAATCCATTCCCATTTGCCATAGTTTCTTGTGAGGCCAATCCAGACATGACGATCCCACTCAAATTTCTCAGCTCTTAATACGCCATCAAAGCCTTCCGGTAGCTTCGATAGCTCTAAAATAGCAGAGAAATGCACGCTTCAATTCTAACGTCGCTTTTCTGCCGCAGCACAAAAGTCTTGTAGTACCACCTACAATTTTGTTTACATGGCATTGCGGGCCTGCTTCCTTACAATTAGAGTAGTGTAGAAAACCCGGCTAGCAGTTTGAAACAATGCGTTTCCCATTTTATTCCTTCGCTCTACATTTGACGCAGCCCATCGAAAGAATTAAGTATTTTTGGTATATTTCGCGTAGGTGAGCAGCATTAGTAGGTGGGAGCGCCTAAACTAGTGAGACGGCATGGAATGGGTATGCTATTCAGAAAGGGCATGTAAATCTACTGCCCTCATGGGCTGGCATGTGTTCGGCCTGTGCTCTGTTTGGTTACTATTGGCCGGCGCGCATCTTCTTCTTATTATTATTCTTCAGCGTTTGTCCCGCTTCGTCGCGCGATTCGCTCTTCTGGTGGCATGACGCCACCTTTCTGGATCCTGCGCTTGATCAGGGTGGACGCCAGTTACTTTCATGTCCGTATGTAACATATCGGACCATCGCTGCTTCGGGCGTCCGCTAGGCAGCTTTCCTGACACTTTCAACTCAAGGCCTATCTTGCAGACGATGTTTTTTTTCCCACGCAAAACGTGGCCGCACCACTGTAAGCGAGTTTCGCGCATCTTGTCCGCTATCGGCGCGACACCGAACTTCTGCCGAATGACATCGTTTCGGATGCGGCCCATGCGGCTCACTCCATCCGTCCAGCGCAGCATCTTCGTTTCCATGACGCTGAGGCGCGTTTCAACTTCCTTACAAAGGAAGGATCTGAAGCGTATGTCTGAACGGGGAAGGGGGAGATAGTCATATAAGGAGAATCCTCAACCCTGAGTTAGTATAAACATGTGTTTATTTTTTGCCAAGTCATTAAACCCAAGGAGTAAGGGGTCCTCGAAGTCACAATGGAATACGGCGCATCACGAGTTTGGAAGTCTTATACGCCCACGATGCCTCTGCCGGCAAGCTGCTCGGAGCGCAGTGGAAGTGGGGTTGGTTCATGCGAGGAAGGTCGGAGGTTTGGTTCATGTGCGCTGCTGCATTCCTGCATTTCGACTGACTGTTTGAGATTTGGGGGATTCTGACTCCTATGCCATTTTCAGACGTTTTCTGCGCATTCTCTGGCTGTACGCCGAGGAGAGTACTTTTCTTGTGACTTGTTTATTACTGACTGGATTTTTAACCACAACGTCTTCGCCAAGTTGATGTGCTTTGAAGTCCTTTGGTATGCTGCCCATCCGTTCGGCCAGCTGGCTTTCTTCCCTCGAATGTTCCTTGTCTAAAGGTGGACCCCACTTCATCGAGAGTAGGTGGATCACCGCTCCTGCATCTTCAGACATTGTTGGTGTTAGGTTCTAGAGAACCTTCAGCAGACCTCTTTCCATGTGACAGGCAGACATGAGGGAAAGAGTGTATCGATGCCGTTTAGGTTAATTTGCGTGATCCACAAACCGCGTTTCTCACATGAACAGCCCCCGATGCCCCATCCCGGTTTTTTTTTTTTTTTGAAAATCCGAACAGGATCTGTTTTCCCGAGGTCATTGCTCCTTCTATGGAAACAGATTGTGAGGAGCCTGTAGCCTTTATACGCTGCCCGTATTGTGCCCAGTGCTGCTTGATGCTTGATACCTGTGTATCACTGGTGTTGACCATTTATAGATCATGATTTTGAATACCACAGCATAGAGCTGGGAAACTGCGCAACAAAAAAAAACTCTCTGGAAATGTACACGTCCGACTTTTCATAAATCTTGGCATTGTTCGAACAGATATTCCGTAAGTTGCTCTCAGCTGTAGACCAAGATTGGTATCGACCTTTTATTAGGCTTACGTTTCGGCGATGTCGCCTTCGTCAGAGCCTGGAAAAGTCGAGTTCATTTGAAAAGCTATTCGCCCAAACGCCATTTCATCCTACAGGAGTGAATTCCGAAGGAGACAAGGAGTCAGGAAGCAATGTCGTAGAGCATAGTAACGCTAACCTTAGTGGTGGGGTCGAAGTGATCCACCAGTCACACGTAGCTGGAGGTGGGCTAACTCGGATGGGTTTGCGAGCTTATATCGACTGACCACCTGCCCCAGGGACCCCCTTGAGCACGACCACGTAGGTCAAACCCGCAGAGGTCGACGTAGGGCGCCAGCTCTTGCGTCACTGCGATGCACTCCTCCTTGCGGTTGATTTTTGGATTTCTGGCCGCAATCCAAAACACTTCGAGAGTTCTGCGTGCCGTGACGTCGCGCTCGCGTGCCAAGATCGTGACCGCCACCTCGACCATTGCGCTATCGTGGCTCCGGACCCTATGCTCCCCCAACGGTGTAGACACATTAGATCTTCTTAGCCCATCCAAGTGCTCCTTAACCCTGGTGCAAAGCGGTCTCCCCGTCTCCCCTATATACTCATCCCCGCATTGACTGCATGTAATGAGGTACACCACTCCCGATGTCATACAGTCACCTGCACTTCCAAACGGGCAGACAACACAGGATGGTGTAGTGCACGTCCTGTCGTATAGGCGGTTCCGAACCAATTGTCCCTTCAAGTTTGTGGGAGGGATCTCAATCACTCTCACCAGGTCCTGTAAACCTGCTTTACCAAGGCATGTGCGAATAGACGCACTGGTTTCGTCTGATAGAAAAGGGATGCAGAAGGGTATCTTTCCTTCTTCTTGAGCTTGAGCTGCTGTCACCACAGCTCGCCGCCTTCGTCGTCCGTGGAACGCTTCCGTGGGATACCCGTTGGTTCTTGCAATGTGACCTGCCAAATCCCTTGAGAAGGCTTTCTGTTCGGCATCAGACGAAACTTTAGCCGCCGTTCGGTACATATTTCGCACTATTCCCCTTTTAGTACTACTTGGATGGGATGACCGGAAGTGGACAAGGATATTTTTATTGCTCGGCTTGCGGTACCACCTCGTCCTGAAAACTCCTCCCGAGAGGCCAACCTGCACGTTCAGAAATGGAAGCCAATTTTCTGTAGGCTCTTCTCTCGTGAGCTTTATGTGCTCAGACTGCTCATTCAAGAGGGCGAAACATGTGTCCATCTCGGATTCTGCGGGTTAGGGGGTTAGGTTGGTAGGTTAGGTTTGCGGGGACCTCTGCGGGTTTGACCTACGTGGTCGTGCTCAAGGGGGTCCCTGGGGCAGGTGGTCAGTCGATATAATCTCGCAAACCCATCCGAGTTAGCCCACCTCCAGCTACGTGTGACTGGTGGATCACTTCGACCCCACCACTAAGGTTAGCGTTACTATGCTCTACGACATTGCTTCCTGACTCCTTGTCTCCTTCGGAATTCACTCCTGTAGGATGAAATGGCGTTTGGGCGAATAGCTTTTCAAATGAACTCGACTTTTCCAGGCTCTGACGAAGGCGACATCGCCGAAACGTAAGCCTAATAAAAGGTCGATACCAATCTTGGTCTACAGCTGAGAGCAACTTACGGAATCTCTGGAAATGGCCTGGACGTCAGAACCCCCAAATCTCAACCAGTCAGTTGAAATTCAAAAATGTGGCAGCACACAAGAATCAAACTCGGACCTTCCTCGCATGAAGCAACCACACTTCCACTGCGCTCCGAGCCGCTGGCGGGCAGAGGCATCGCGGGCGCACAACACTCCCAAACTCGTGATGCGCCGTATTCCACTGTGATTTCAAGGATCCCCTACTCCTTGGGTTAATGACTTGGCAAAAAATAAACACATTTTTACACTAATTGAGGGGTGAGGATTCCTCCTATATGACTCGCTCTCCTCGTTCAGACATACACTTCAGACCCTTTCCTTGTTAGTCGCAGGCCAACATTCAGCGCCGTACATCGCTACTGGCCGGACGACTGCTCTATAGATCTTCGACTTCAGGTGCTCTGGTATCTTCCTATCGCAGAGTACGCCAGTCAGCGAACGCCACTTGGACCAAGCTACACCGCGCGTGAGTTCACTTCAACCATCAGACCGGCGTCAGACGCCAATGCTGATCCCAGGAATTTAAACACCGAAGTGCGTGCAAGCTCAGTGCCGTTGATCTTAAGGGAGCCGGACTCGTTCACGTCAGTCCTTAAGCACACGGTCTTTTTGACGTTTAATTTGAGTCCGAACCTCACCAGACGGTCGCGCCAAACTTGGACCTGCCGCTCGAGAGTTTTCTTCCACGTTATGATATTCCTATTTCAAAATCACAAGATTTCAGCCAGCAGCTGCTTTCTAGGTTTTTGCCGATCCTCCCTTTCTGCAAAACCTAGTTGATGGCCTGACTACAACACGTGGCTTCAACCACTGATTGATAATAAACGATTCATGGTCGATATATTAGATGTAATTCAAGACATTTTCACGTCAAATTAGAACTTTTCCAAATAAACTTGATACATCTGAAATCAAAGTGAACGTCTTCCAAACCGCAACGAGCTTCTTACATGTTACGCCACAGACTCTCCAAGATGGTTATAATAATTTTTTGTGCAAGGAAAATTGTGTATAGGTAGCCTTCATTCAAGTGTTTTACATCTATTCGATTGACTGCAATAATTTCACAAAATTGTTTTTAATGCAAGTAACAAATTATATTTTGTTTTAAAGCGCAATAAAGCATCAATGACTCACAATTTGCGCATTAAAATACGAATTCGTACCACGTACTCGTGAAGGTCGTCGCGATTTTTGTTTAAATAATAGTTTAAATGGTGCTTTCATGAAGCATCAAAGTGAGCGTTTCCATGTTTTTCGTAATTGTGTTTGTTTCATTGTTCACAGGTGTAAAATTCCATACAAACAGAAATTTTGCTATCAGTAGAGTTAAATCGCGACGGAGTGGATGAATGCCTGCGGATCTATTCATTTATCACTAAAAACGGCCGCCTTCCTGCCCTTTAAAATTAGCCTCAAAACCTTGTTTTTCCTCAAAAAGTGAGAAATTTATAAAATTTCAAACAATTTGTTCACTTATTAGGCATGGGAATTACATTTTCAAGAAAAACCATTCTGATATTATCCTTGAAAACAAAGTTATTCTAACCTCTTGGAGAGTCTCTAGTTTAATGTGAAAAAAGCACGTTTGATTTGAAAGATGTCAGTTTGATTTCAAAAGCGTGATTAGAATAGTTTCCAATTTTAAATGAAATGTGCTTAATCTGACGTGAAAACTGTCCAATTTCGTTTGGAAAAGTGGTCAATTTGATTTTACCAGGCTGTCCAATAATTACTGTCCGAAAATTTTCAAAATTCTATAATTTTCCTTAGAAGTGTTATAATATCAGGCATGTGTAAAACCTTCTAGAAGGTTCTCCAAAGTTGCACGCTAGGGGTATATAAGGCGCAGTCGCCGCGTCCAGCTACCAGTACAAGCTAAAATGGACCAAGGTCGAATTCGTACGTTCTGTACTACGAGTGGCTGCTGGGCAACGGCACGGGCACCGCGGTCGCCAACATCTGCAGAGCGTGCAAGGAGGATGCAGTGTCCCAACGCACAGTCAGGCGCTGGTTCAATCGTTTCGAGATCGGCGACACGAGCCCGCTGAAGATCATGCTCTGCTGCTGGTGGGACGCCAAGGGCATGCTGTACTTCGACCTGCTCCCGCAATATGCTGCTTGAAATGGTATATACACCATGCATATTGTGAAGTCTGTCTACTGCTCAGCATATCCAAGATTCCACTTTAAAATGCCGAGACCTCGAAAATCAATGGAAACGATGGGTCTGTTGGTCGATTACAACCTCGACAGCTAACTCCAAAAAAATCTATGAGCGCGATCGATAATGGCCAACCAATTGACAGTGTTTCCCTGTTGTGGAGTCCAACATCCAACATTCAACGCGTGATTCCTACATCAAATGACTACGCTCAAGAATAGACGAAGTCAATCAATGTCGGTTGATCGACCAACATGTTTGGTTGTTGCACTGTCTATTAATCAGCCAACATATCACCCTATCACGTCATAGCAAATAGCAAACTGTCCGTTTGAAGCAAAAATCGACAACGTTATCGATAATCGCTATAAAACTGCTCTCCTCCAAAGATCAGACCTCAGAAAAATGAATGCCGCCACTGAATAGGAAAACCCGTTGGTTGGCAGGGGCAGACATACGGGCAGACATGCTAACTGTAGAACCAGCTAAAACGTTACTCTTTATCAGGATCTTGGTTCGGATTTCCCACCCAGGCCAACCAAGACTTTCATCCCTTCGAGGTGAATGAATTGGTAACCAACATCGCAGGGACAGATAAAGCGCTGACTTGTTCATCGGCTCGCCGCCGCGATTCATTGTATGGGCCAAATACACATTCAAATTGCCTCCACGATGTCCCGTAGAAGTAGAATGCGAGGCGTTTCCCAAAATTTATTGAGCAACGCCTGTTTTATCCTAGACAAACTGCAGAGTAGTTCGACATGCTTTATCCTTTGTCTTCCGGTGCTAAGTATCTGGTTGGATCACTTGGACAGAACGTGCAATGAAGTTCAAAGCACATGTGAAACTCTGCTACGTTCGCAATATACCCCACCTGTTACGAATTTGTTTTCTGCGGCCGAGTGAATAGCGGCGAGGTCTGCATCGAAAGTTTGACAGTGTTCGCGTGCTTCCTGCCATCCTTTCGCCTCACTGATAAACTGAAACCAAGGTTGTTTTTCCTTCTGCCGCTGCCTCACGTTACGAAAGGGAAATATTGTTCTAACTGTTTATTTTGTCAGACCAAAGCGCTCTACGGTCTCTTGTTGTTTGGTCATCTTCAGATCCATTGTTGCTCTTCTAGAACATTTGCTTCCGAAAAGCATCACATTTGGACCGCTGTGCTCCGCAGTCGGTATCGGTGTGGAAAGACAGCGATTTCGATCTCCCATGAATGAACTGCTTATAACGACCTCAACCTGTGCCATATATTCTTCACTATGAAAGATCACTGATGCGCACATTTCCTTCTCCCTTGCTCAGCAGCTACAGTAGCGGACATGTGTTTTGGTCATTGGCCCTTTGGAACGGTCCAAAGCGGCCTTTTTGAATAACTTGGTTAGAAATCCCCTTCATGTGCAACCTCATCGCGGTGAAAGGGTGAACATCACCGAAGTGGGCGCAGGCACGGAAAAATCCCCCTCCCGGCAAAAAACAACGACGGTGAAAGCTTGAAAATTTGATAGGAATTGAACTAAACTACAAAAAAGATCAAAAACACAAAACGCCATAGAGAAGCCGTTTGACGTCGCCCTTCCGGGCGCTTTGCAGCGATCCAAGTTCGGCGCTGAAGACGCGCTTCAATGCAAAACGTCTGCGAATCGTCCTGGGACCGTCCTCCACGGGAGTATAACATAGGCCTAATACTTTTGAAATCCAAGCTAACTCTTCCAAATTAGAAAAAGCATTTTCTACAAGCAGCTAGAGACTCTACAAAAAGTTGGAGTGGTTTTTTGTTCAGGGAAAATATTGGAATAACTTTCTTTGAAGTTTAAGTTTATCTACCCAACAAGTGTAAACATATTTTACAAAAAAATCTGCATTTCTCAAGCAAAAACAGCGATTTGAAGCTTGCTTTAGAAAGCAAAAAGGCGGCCATTTTTATCGCTTAAAGAGAGATTTCGCCATACCCTCTTCCAAGACTTCGCGATTTTTATTCTATTGACGGCAGAATTTCTGCCTGCATAGAGTTTTTCGAATAGAAACGATATAACAAAAAACTGTAACGAACACGAATATCATCACTTTGATGATTTACGTCAGTGGCATCATCTGCTCTATCAATCAAATAAAAGTTGCATCGAACATTTTGAGTGCATGGCGTGATCCTATATTTTAATGTGTTTTATGCTTGCATCCTTTCTGTGCTATAAGACAAAACTTAATTCATTATTTTTCTCAAAAAGCAAAAATTTTATAAAATTATAACATCTATTGGCAGGTAAACGAAAAAATTTCAAAAAATGTTATACAGCATTTTCCTTAAACAAGAAATTATTCTAATAAATGTTGTTGCAGGATGTTTTGTTGCGATCAAAACTCTTGCGCCAGGCGGGACTCGAACCCGCATCTTCTGCTTTCCGGGCAGCGATGTTCGCCTTACACCACCGGCGCTGTTTGATCGCACGTAAATTTTATTGTAATAGATTTATTGACTCTGTGGTTTAACCCGCCTGAAGGTCATTTCGATTTGGAAAAGTCCGATTAGGTTTCAAATCTTTTAATGCTAGCCTAGCAGATGTCCAATCTGAATTGAAAAGTGCTCATTTCGACGTGAAAGTGGTCTAGTAGGCAATGCTTAAGCCCCTGTTAGGTCGGATTCTGCGTCCCCGCCATTTTCTCACTTCTTATCCTCAATTTCTCTTAAGGCTCGCACAACGTAATATGCCGGTCAAAAGAGAATTCGTTCTATCAGAAGGTATGTTCCCTTCCTCCCACTTCGATTTTGTCAGTGTTATAGAAAAATGTCCTTTACCAACCTTTTTTCGTATGGGTTATTTGAAAGGCAATGTTTCGTTCTATCGGGAGGTATGTTTCGTTGATCATTCCGAATTTTTCTGATCTTTAGGCTATCAAAGTGGAATGAAAATTTAGTCAAAAGTAGGAGCTGCTTGTATAACATGCACTTTAACGCCCTGACTCTCCAATGTATCCTTTGAAAATCAAAGGTACGAAAACACAGCACTCATTCTTGTAGAACAAGTCATACTATTTCGAACGGTGTATAAAGTCGTGCGAAAGACTTCAAACGTAAGCAAAGAGAAGAAGCTGTTGGCGTAGGTTGTTTTTGTTTTTGTTTTTGTTTTTCGATTTGCACCTTAATGACCTGACAACTGATAAAATTTAAAAAGGATCAGATTCCCTATTAGATCAAATCATTTTCTTTTGAACAGTGCATAACATTATCCTAAAACACTTAGAGGAATTCAGAATAAGATGAGCCTCCAACTTAATACTTTATTGGCGAGATACCAGTCTATCCAAACCAGGGCATAAATGCTGTGGCTCACTGAGCGTGCTACTCCTCCTCCCCACGTGGAATCTCAAGAACAGACGAGAAAATATTCCAGCATACGATGTGGTAACTTCTCACCAAAACTATCAGACTGGAATTCTGCTCTAAGCGGACCGCGATCCGGTACCTAGAGGAGCTTCCAGACACGCTTCCATAACGGGATGTGGGACGTAAGACACTAACACTACAAATATTAGTTTCCATGTTTCTGCCCAGCACTAGGTTCCAGAACATTTCTCGATTCAGCCTGACCACTACCACTTGCAGCACGGTCAAACCGGTGGTGGCACACGACCGGTTTGACCGTGCTGCAAATGGTAATGGTCAGACCGACGAGGAACTCGGACAGTATTTACATACCTTGTAGAAATAACCGTTGAATTCTTTCCAATCCGTGTCCGATAACATAAAGAAATTGAGGTCTTCGGCATATGCGGAATTCAGAAACACAGCGGCCAACAAAGCAAATGTCGGAATTACAGCAGACATCTCCAACCTATAATAAGCTCAAAGAACAAACTGTGTTGCCTATGAGCTGCTGATGAATGGGAACAAAAACGAAGACAAAGTGCTCTACTTCATGTCTTGTTCCTCTGTGGACCGCCTACAACAGTGCATTCTACTCTTTATTTGTTGTGGTCTCAAATATGTAATAAATTCTGAGCAATCATCCTCTCATGTTCACCCTCTCAAGACTAATGCGTTGCGCTTTGTTTTCAAGTTGCATTTGATCTGTAGGGTTCCGCCTTGACTGAGTTTACTTCTTGCCACGCCAATTGCATTGAAAACACCAACCATAAGAATCACGACCACTCCGATAACTTCGCGGAGAATGCGATAAAGGACGTCTAACAAAATCAAATTGCCTCTTGCAAGCAATTCGGCTCTAAAAAATTGAGAGAGAGCGCGCGCAGTAGGAAGCCGATTGCTCTATACGTGTAGGCAAACTAGACATTTCGCGAGCGATCAGCAAACAGCATCTCCGTTCATCGAAGTCTAGAATGTGCTGGGCACAGATCCAAATTAGAGCACACTTCCAGTCCATCCTAACCAATCATATGCGTTGCAAAACATAGCTCGTAAAAATATCAAAAATGTTAACAAATCGTGAAATCGTGCACCGCAGATCACAATTATGAAGCACGCCCTTATAGCTCACGAATTCCTCGCTCCTGTTACGCGTTTCACAAAAGGAATTCAACAGCACCGACCTTTGTCTTTGGAGAACGAGCAGGTGATGGCGCTGAAGGAGGAGGTGTCGGCAGTCACATAAACCCCGAATCGAGTTTCGCGGTTCCGGTACAGCCCAGGCCAACTAAGCCACTCGTCCTTTCAAGGTAGTTGTTTTGTTGCCAGATGTCATTGCGTAGCGGAGGACGCATTCAGCTTGCCTCCACGATTTCCCGTATAATGTATGTAATAGAATGCGTTGCGTTCCAAGTAGTAATTTGTTAACTTCGTCCTGTATGCTTCATCCGTGCCTAGTCTTGAGGAAAACGACCTAACTCTGGCCTACACTCATTTTCACTGGTGTACAAAGGCTAAGCAGTGAAAATGCTGAAAGTTAACCAGTTGAAGAGCGTTCATCACCTATCATACACAGCTTTGTATTCTTACCAGGGAATGCCTTCAGTTTCCCAAGCCTCCCACGGAACTTCGAACAGAGGCCTATGCCTTGCCAAAGAGCATGAAACGCTGATTGCAAAAATGCCTACCAAATTAGCTAAATTGACCCCTTTAGCGAGAACTGGCCAATGCCGGTGAAGCTCGCGTTGTCGAGCGTCGCATGCGGCGAACGCTGATGCGCGTAATCAGCGTAGCCAATGCTGCCGAGGTAGATGTGCTGGAATCGTGAATCATCGGTTTCCGAATTTCCGTCCTCTAATGACAGGTTAAGGGTAGGTGAGGGTGATGAGGTCAAAGGCACTAATTTCACCAGACTCAATAGAAAACATGAGCACATGGATACAGGATCTACACATAATCAAAGACACATTCTCTATAAACCTTTATATACATACCAGACCTCCCAGACCGTGGCCATCTATCGGCACTCAATCTCAGTTATATGAGACCGGAATTTCCAGTTAGGTGGAAACATGCGTTTGTGACCGCTATTTCAAAGAAGCCTCAGCTAACTGATTCTATAAACTACAGGCCCGTTAGCATTACCTCAATATTTGCATGGGCTTTCGAAAAGTTTCTCAAGAAGCACATTTTGATGCACCTTAAAACCCACAATATGATCTCCAACGACCAGCACGGCTTGATGAAAGGTCGATCGGTGGAAACCACTCTGCTTACGTCACTTAATGATTGGTCGAAGGCGGCTGAAGAGAAAAAACGCACTGATGTTGTGTATTTTAACTTTGCAAAGGCTTCTGATAATGTACCGGTCGAGACATTAATGTGAAGGCAGTGGGAATCAAGGGTGTGCGATTAACAGTTAAAGATTTACCGGTTTAACGGATTTACCGGCATTCTCGATAAATTTGATAAATTCTCTTAACGAACATGAGAGTGGTATGTTTCCTTCTTCATTCGATAGGTAGAAACATGATTTTGTATAAAAAAGTCGTTAAATTTTCCGGTAAATCTGGCAATTCACAAGACATGAGGGTATCATCTCCTTAATCCTCTGGCGATCGTCTATTCTGAGAGCTTCTATATCTCTAGTTCCGTAATTTAGTCCAAGATGTAAGGCATCGCAATGTACTCTGCTAGTCTACCTGATCCTCTGGTGGACTCTTACGCTGTCTCCCCGTATAAGAAAAGAAGTTCGTTATCGTGTCACATTTCATAAATAAACAGATAGATAAATAAATTTCGTTGTTTTTTCTGAAGTGTCTGGCTTTGCTTTAAAATACAGCTTAATAGTTCAAAAAAGTAGTAGTGCAATGTGTAGTTTTGTAAGGTGTATTATTCTTTCATCGAACGAAATGATCATAATTGTGATAATTTCAAAAAGCAGTTAGAATACTATTTCAAAAAATATAGCAATATTCAATTGAATGTCGGGTGTTCCAGAAATGTTTTCCTAGAGTTTCAATTAAGCTTTCATCTTTTTTTTAAGGACCTACAAAACAGATCGTTATACTTGTGAATTATTAGGGTTCCGCTTGCTTTGTTTGTTATAAGATGCTCGCTGCTTTCACGGCGTTGTTTGCTTTAGGGTGACGTATGCATGATAAAATTAAGATGATGTGGTTTTTCTGAAGGTGGTAATACTTCGTTGAAAAGCTTTACGCTTTTTTACATCACCGCCGCTTAAAACCTGTTGTTTTTGAGGGAATATTGAATTTTAAAAAATTAACGGATTTACCGAATTTACCGGAATTTACCGGCAAATTTCCGCGTTAAAATTATGCGGTAAAAAATTTACCGGCGGCAGGTCAGTGCACACCCCTGGTGAGAATTCACCCCTTGATCATTCACTGGATTCGACAGTTTCTATCAGGAAAAACGTATCATCTCAAGGTGAGGGGCCAATACTCTGTCTTCCCTGCATTCAGCGGAGTACCCCAAGGAGGTGTGTTTTCTCCGAACTCATTCCTGTTGTACAGCTATGAGCTCCCAAGCTACGTTAATTATTGAAGAGGGGGGTTACGTGTAAAATGTTCATCGATATCAAAATTTACAAAAAAATAGAGCGCGCCGGAGATTCGAACTGCCTTCAGTCAACAATTGATTTTATCAGTTGTTTGGCTGTAAACGGGAACTGCCAATCGCTTCTGAAAATTGCTCACTATTTGACGATTGGGTCTAGAAGCCATACCATGGTACTGTCGTATATGATCAATGACAAAGCGTTAAAAGAGGTCCGAGAAGCACGAGACCTAGGGTTTCTTATCATGAGTAGCCTGCCTTTTTCCAATCAGTGAAGGGTTGTTGAATAAAGCCAACTATCACATATACAATCTTTCCAAAGTTCTTCTGTTTTTCAAATCTTCCAGAGGTTTACATAAGAGCTTAGAAAATCTCTGTTCGTTCAGTAGTGGAATCAGGAATACCCGTGTTCAGTCCTACGAAAAAGCGACGTTTTAGTGAGCGTACAGAACAATTTCACTAGAAAACTATTGATGAGGTGTTTCTCGGTGGATTATTGTCTGATACCGCGTGGTCAGAAACGTTCTGTCCGCATTGGTCTTCCTCCACTAGAAAATAGGAGAAAATCTCAGATCTTGTCATGATGTACAAAATACTTTCTTGTAAGGTGTCCATCGACCCAATTATCTTTTTGTGGTGTACTGATGAGGACCGCTAGAGAAAAGCCTAATCTTCGAGTCTCAATTGAATCACGAATAAGATCTGACTTTCTGACCTACAGGATTCTCAAGGAATTCAATTTGTTGCTTGACAAGTAAGATCGCCAGGAAAAGCTGTCTGTGCAAGCCTGTAAGCGCCCTATTGATGGTTGAAGCCCAGCAGTATGATATAGCGATTCGCTTTTGACATATTACCAATTGTAGACAGAAGTGTGCTCTTAGCATCCGCTCAACACTGCCGCCGGCGTTACCGACAACACGTCGCCGAAGTGTAACACAGGCTTTAATCTTGTGCTGGAGTGAAATGAAGAAATTTAAAAAGTGTAGTGAGAGTCGAATACTCACGCACTCTTGACCAAAGCCTTTGAAAAATCATCTGAACATCTGACGGATGCTGTGCAAGGCCTGGTCTGTGGCACGCCTTCCGGATGTGTACACATGTTGTGCGACGTCTGGGCCGCGTGTTCTGGATCCGGCCGCATTTGCGTAACGCCTGGGACACATTTGCTGGGCTCCTGACGCACGTGTAACGACGTTTCCACGACGTCTGTAACACGTCTTCTCCACCTCGACGCAGTGGCACGACGTCCGGTAGCACGTCTTCTGGAGCCCGATACACCTTTGGCTATACTGATAAAAACCCTGGTCCGCCCTTACTGGTTCCCTTCACTGCCTCACCTTCACCAGTTTCCTTGTTGCCCCCCCCCCCCCTTAAGGCCGCCACAGACTTCTGCGGCGCCGCTCGGCGGCGCCGCTCAGCGGTGCCGCTGGGCGACGCCGCCGGTGCCGCCGCTCAGCGGCTTGACTCATCATCAGTGGGAGCGGTGACGGCGAGGTACTGTACTGTTTCTAGTGGGGACCGACTGGTGCTTAACAATAACGCGCCCCGATGACGATCGCGCGCCCGCATCGACCGTCTCCGCTCTGGATCCCGCCGAGAAAGGGCAGAGCGCAGAGCGCAGACAGACAGACGCTGGAGCGGCGCCGCCGGGTGGAATGATTCAAGTCATTTCCGCCAGCGACGCCGCCGGTGCCGCCGGCCGGCCAGCGACGCCGCTCAGCGGCGCCGCTGGAGGCGAGCTCTGCGTCTCTGCCCTATGGTTAAGCATAGGGCAGCGGCGCCGCCGAGCGGCGCCGCAGAAGTCTGTGGCAGCCTTTACTGGTCCTCTTACTCGACCCCTTACTGAGCCACTTTACTGGTCTCCCTTTTACTGTCCTCCCCTACTTTTCGGATCCCCCTTACTGCTCCCACCTTTACTGGTCTTTGCTTTACTAGTCCTCCGGTACTGAATCCCTTTTCACTGGTTCTCCCTATACTGGTCCCCTCTTCACCCGCACCCTTTACCACACCCCCCCCCCCCATTACTGGCCCATCTTTACTGGTCTTCCCATTACTGGCCCCCCTTTATTGATACCCCCAGTCACTCGTCTCCTTTACAGTTCTCCCTTTCACTGGACCCTCCTACCCCTTTCGCTTGTCCCCCATTAGTGCTCCTACATCTTGTCCTCCCTTTACTGATCCACCCTTCGCCGGTCTCACATTACTGGTCCCTCTTCACTGCTCATTCACCGGTGGCATGTCTTTTGAACCCGGACTCCTGTCAAACGGCGTCGTTGACATATCTTCTCAACCCGACGTCCTTTGCGCAATATCGGTGGCACGTCTTCTCAATCCAATCGTCCTTTGCGCAACATCGGCGATACATCATTTGACGGTCGCGACACAACGTGAGTGGCATCCCTGAACCCGGACCCCTCTTACTCGACCAGAAGGAAGGCCAGATGGACCGACGGAAGGACGGATAAACAGACGGACGGAGAGACGGAAGGACAGGCACAACCGCTTACTCTTTAATATATAGTGGGATAACCAAACCTATGTTTAAATAACTATCGAAATGATAAACAGGCCGCCACCTATGTTCTGCGAAAACTCTCAGCAACCGAAGAAAGGACTTCATTCGTGTAGTAAGCTGAACAATCTTAAGGCCCTACAATGTCCACATCTTGACGGATTCCGAATCAGCATCGGCAGCCTCGAACCAGTGCCCACATTCCCATCTCTTCCTCATTCCCTTGCGTACGATCATAAAGTCACATGGCTGGAATCTGGCTCGTACACGCATCCAAAGATCTTCTCCGGAAAGGGAGACGGCACCAAGATAGGCCTCTCTTTCGCGGACGATTCAGCACGATTGTAGACTTTCGTCTCATAACGATCATCTCCAGCCAGCCAACAGCATCTTCTTCTCGCGACCAGTGGCATGATGAACTGCATCAGGTACCAACCGTAGACCTCAGGCAAAGCCTTCCTTGCCAGTCCACGACTCGCGGCAACCGCTGGATCAAGGATCGCTTGAACAACGAGGCCAACACCGTACGCGCTGCGAGTTGGGCCATACCTCTAACTTGGGTAAGTAAACCGACTTATTTCGCCCATTATCTTTGTGAATAGGGTTATTTGGGACGCTGATCACGAACCTACGTAGAATCCGTTTTTGACTCACTGCGCGCGGAAAGCAAAATATGTTATCTATCCACTTTCAAAGAGCTCGACATGCAGTCGACAACGCGAACTTTCACCGGCCAGAACTCGCTTAGGAGATCTGTTTAGCAACTGCGGTCTACATATTTGTATTCATCGAATCAATCGTTTTCAGATGGCGTCTTCAGATGGTATAGGTCTTTTTCTGAAGCTCCATGGGAAGCTCAAAGCATTCTCTGGTTGGTAAAACCAAAAATCGATACTACTCAAGGGGTGTGCAAGGTGTTTCCTCCGCAAAATTTCGCCCTCTTTAAATAGATTATGATCAGTGCCGGACCTCTGCAGGCTAGTTATTAGCTTAACCCATACCCAGAAAGTGTTTACGTCTTACCTTTCAAGCTGATTATGCGCGCATACCACTATCACGCATTGCAGTTCGTTCTAACACGTGAAAAGAATCACAAGAAAACATGCCGTGTTCCTGTACTCAAGAGCACCTCGAAGAGCACCAAGAAAAGGCACAAACAAGAAAGCAACGAAAAGTTTCGGAGATGGTGCTACTCATAGCTATCGCTGCCCTTATATAAGCTCTGCGCCAGACGTAATCTATTGGTGACATGTTAGAAATTTTTCATGTTCGGTGCTGTTTGTTGGTTTCTACAACAGGGTGCTTTCATATTTAGATGATAGTGGAGTCTATTCTTCGTGAGAAACGACTCTGCAGCCTCCCCCGAATTCCATTATACTTCAGCCCACGAACAATCCGCTCCAAACAATGCTCCCACTCCAGTAGGTAGCTTCGTTCTGTAGTAATATTTGTGAACAGTGATAGATTTATGAAAATGTGAGAATGAGGCTTACCATAACTATTTTGGGGACATGCTCGGCCAATAATGCCAAAAATCTTTCCTTCCCGAAGCGCAGCATCAAGCAGTCATAACGATATTCACTTAAGCGCTTCGGTAAACTCAGTGACGCTCGAGTACTGCTTTCTCTTCAATACGGCATTCACAAGTTGTATAACTTTTTTTAAGCTCAGGACTTTCACAGCCTGCAAATCGCTGGAAGGATTTCCGACATCATATCTTTCACAAGGAGGTTTCTTTTTCGAGAACCTTCTAAGACACTAGCGCGTTAGAGAAATGGAAATGCTTGAGAATGCGTTTCATTAGGATAAGAAAAAAGTTAAATCGGTTTTTTTACTCTAAAAATTGCACTTTTATAACAATACGAACACAACCGACTACAGATTTTATCGTGCAACGAAGATTTCAGGCAATTAGTGTTCGCGAACTTCTGAAATTCGGTAGCGTGCACTTTCGATGTCACTGTGGTCGCAACAGAAAAGAGTCTTAAGAGGAGTAGAAGCCTTTTAAGTTTCTCCAACAACAGAGTTGGGTCTTCTTCTCACGTTCGTCGTCTTTGGCGTCTTCTGGATGTGGTTCGTCGTAGGACAGCTAAAGGCGTTGTCGAGTATGACTATCATAGAAGACCAAGATCTCGTCTTCAGTATCCATATATTCCTAGAAATCATTCTCGCGTGGGCGGAGAAGAAACGACTCGCAGACAGTGATCCTGACGGTGTACAACACAGTGAATATGGTGACTATGGCTTTCTGGCTCTACCAAAATTAGCGCTGATGATTCTCGTTTTGGGTTTCTCTTTCAATGTACTTCGATACTGAGTCTCGCCCTTCAATGTTTATGTTTATGTTTATTTAAGGCAACGACAAACAGTAGGTAGCAGTAGCGCGCACAGAACTTTCTTGTTTTTTGAAAGGAATACACTCCGATGCAAAATTATAAGTCCACCCCTGATGTATCGATTAGTATTAGGTTGTAACGAATTAAATGGCACTGGCTCGCGCCATTTTTTGGCGCGTCTTTACGCGTGTGATCAAGAACAAACCGTAACATGTGGCATATCATTTAGAAGCGCAAACTTTGTTCTACCGGCGAGTACCAAATTTTCTATGTAAAAGTGGGAAAACTTTAGAGTTTTATTGAATTTTTTGCAGATGGACAAAAGGGTAATCCGAGGCATTTACTTGTATGAATTCAAGCTGTACACTACAGCTAAATAGGCGGACGAGAAGATCAACGCCGCATTCGGTCAAGGATGTTCCACAATTCGGACGGTATCGTTGGTATCAGAAGTTCCGGAATGGAGATGAGAGCTTGGAAGAACATGAAGGTCGTGGGAGGCATAGTGATTGTCGACAAAGTCGACTTGATCTTTTGTTTAGTAGTGTTGGTGTTTAGTGTTTAGTGTTGTTTTAGTTTTTCCACCATTGTGAGCTATTAGCATGTGCTATTGAAGTCATGTTTTAAGGAGATAGCTCGCGGCTATCTCGGTCGTTATCAATCGCTATGCAGCTATATAAAAGCCGGTGGAGGGGAAGAGGATCACTTCTTCTACTTCCCACTTCTTCTCGCTTGGCGATCTTCAACTCTCAACTTCAGCTGACTCCACAGTGCCCTCTCTCCTCTCCACAAGTACTACTGCTTGTGAGTCTACTTCTTTGTTTGTTTGTTCCATAAACCTATAAAATAACTTGTGTTAAGTACAGCACAAGTTCTTCACCAGCAGACAGTCCCGCGTGGCATCACACAAGTGGGGTAGGTCTAAAGAGAGAGGGAGTAGGCACTTTCATGGTGCATCGGCCGACCGGTCTCAGGTCAGCATTTCACTTCATCACAGATCTTTCACGATTCTGTGAAGCACTTTCATAGTGCATCGACAGACCGATCCTAGGTCAGCATTTCACTCATCACAGATCTTTCACGATTCTGTGAATCCTCATCACAGATCTTTCACGATTCTGTGAAGCACTTTCATCGTGCACCGACTGACCGATCTCAGGTCTACACTTCACTCATCACAGATCTTTCACGATTCTGTGAAGCCTTTCCGGCAATTTATCAATTTCGTATTTGTGCCCATCGCCATTTTCCGGGAAAGTCATGGCATATCAACTTGCGACTCCTAAAAGGCTAATTACCCACTACTCCTCAAAATTGAAAACGGTATTGACGCACTTCAAAGAAGAGGGACTGGAAAACCTCAGCGTAACATCAATAGAATGTGGGACAGACCCAAACCTTTTTTCGGACAGTCTTTCACGCTTAGAGGAAGCCGTAGGGGCAATGGAAGAGGGTACATCAAAACCAAAACAAGTCCTACATGACTACGCAGTCGAAATGGGCAGTAGGCCTGATTGGCCCTCGAAAGAAAAGGAAGACTTCGAGCAGTACACCTCTTTAGCCGAAAAGCTCTTATAGATGCCTTCGACTATACCTTGCTCCTGCAAGCACGAGTACGTGCTTTCAAATCCACAAGTGTTTTACTCCCAGAACAACCAGCCTAGCGAGTGACACTTGACCCTATGCAAGTTGCAAGAAAAATCGAACTTCCCACTCTCCCGATTCCCACCTTCTCAGGGAATATATGGGATTGGGATAATTTCTGGGAATTGTTCAGCAAAAGCGTTCATTTTCAAACCTTACCAGAGCTGTTTAAGTTCAATTACCTTTTAAACGCGCTTAAAGGTGAGGCTCTGGAGTCCGTCAAAAAATTTCAAGTCACAACGGACAATTACAACAAGGCCATCGAATTCCTCAAAAACAAGTATGGGAATTCAGAAGAACTTGTTTTCCGACTCATCGACAAATTGGAAAAATCTTCACTACGATCTTCTTCTTTGCACGATCAAAGGTCATCTTCGAGCAAATCCAAGTAATCGTAAAACAACTAAAGCTTAAGGGAGAACATGTGGACAGTCAGTGGCTAATAAAAAAGGTCCTAGCAAAGTTTCCAGAACAAGTACAAAGAAAGGTTCTGACCAAAAGGCAAGCAGCAGGCAGCGAGAATCCCTTCCGAATGAGCTCATTACTCGAGTTCCTGGAAGAAATCATTTCCAATGAGGAAATGATCTCGCTGTACGTAGACCGTCATTCAACATCCAGTCCACAGCGTCAATCAGTCTCTGGGAAGAAACCGTATCTTGGTACAAAAAGTAATGTTTCGTGCACGTATTGCCACGAAAACCACAAGTCTTTTGACTGCGATAAATATAAAATCCCGCAAGAGAGGTCTCTATGCCTGCGCGAAAATAAGCTGTGCCTCATTTGCGCTGCACCTGACCACTCAACGACCCAGTGCAAAAAGCGAGCGTGTTTCAAATGCCAAAAGCTACACCACACGTCCTGCTGCTTCCAACTTCAGCCGACACAGCCAAACTATGCAGCCAAAAAGAGGGCGTGCGTAAGGTGAAAGAGGCATTTACAAAAAACACAGGTCCAAGGGTCCCTAAACCAACTGCTAAGGTAAACCAGGTTATTGAAAAGACCCCGCTCAGTCAAGGGACAAGTGTTCTGGAGGCTCATTATGATCAAGGACCGTTACCAGCGAGACAAACCTTCCTTCCTACGGGAGATATAACGGTTCATGACCCCCCAGAAAAACGTCCTAAAGAAAATTCCAATTCTCATGGACACTGGGGCAGAAATGTCCTTCATTCACACGGATTTGGTTGAGCAGCTTAAGTTAAGCACATCTAACCCAGTTACGCTTCGCCTACGCACTTTCGGTAACGAAGTGCAGGAAAAAAGCTGCAAACGAGTTCGACTCGAAGCATGGGATATACATGGAGAACCACTTTCTTTGGAACTTTTTACTCACAATATTTTGACGAAGCCTCTTGCAAGCCCACCCATTCGAGAGGAAGATGTCAAGTTTGCTCAGTCTCTTAATCCTCCCATTCACCTTCAAAGTCAAAATTCAGCAGTTAAGCCCATGATACTATTAGGCTGTGATCAGTTATGGTCTCTGGTTCGTAATGATCAGAACCATATCAGACTGCCATCTGGACTACACGTCATACCAACTCGTCTAGGCGATTTAGTCACAGTACAACTATGCAGCACTTGTCCTAAAAACTACGAAAACGAGTTGGAAAAATGGGATGGATTCTGGCCTCTCGATGGACAAATAAATAACCTTGTACATACCAACACTGCTGACGACAAAAATGATTCTTGGGAAAGGTTTTGGACACTTGATTCAGCCGGAACGGAAGAGTTCTCAGCTCCAGACAAGGAACTGCACTCACTAGAAGACAAACAAGTGTGGGAAAACTTCAACTCCACCATTCAAAAAAGGGAGGATGGCTATTATGTGCGTCTTCCATGGAAGAACGTAACAGCGTCACTTCCAGATAATAGAGCAATAGCATTCCACCGCCTGGTTAGCGTATGGAACGCCCTTCAAAAGGATCAAGACCTACTGGACCAATATGACGGGATCTTCCGCGAACAACTGAACCTCGGCATTCTCGAACAGGTCGATGAGAATCTAAGTGCCGAAGGCACAACTACACATGTTCATTATATTCCTCATCAGGCAGTGCTTACGCCCCATAAGACCACTACAAAAATTCGAATTGTTTACGACGCGTCTGCACACTACAAAGGATGCCCGTCTTTGAACGATGTACTATATCGGGGGCCTGTAATTTTACCATCTTTTTATGGAGTCCTTCTACGCTTTCGAATAGGGCGGATCGCGCTTATCTCAGACGTATAGAAAGCATTTCTACAAGTAAGACTTCATGAAGAAGATAGGAATGCGACACGCTGTTTATGGCTTCGGAACCACAAGTCGCCACCATCACGAGAAAACTTGCAGGTCCTTAGATTTACTCGAGTAACCTTCGGTCTAAATTCATCACCTTTCCTACTATCTGGCACTATGCACTATCACCTAGACCAACACGTCGACGACCCCAGATTAGCTGGTGATATAAAGGCGAATCAGTATGTCGACAACCTAATTCTCACGGAGGATTCCTTAGACAAGGCCTTCTATACGTATTTGAAGACTAAGGAATTTTTCGAGGACCTAAAAATGAATATTAGAGAATTCGTGAGCAACGACCCTCAGCTCACAAGTTGGATGACTAGTAAAGACAAGTCCTCTGAAAGCTCTCCCAAGGTGTTGGGAGTCCTTTGGAATTCCACCAATGACCGCCTGAAAATCTCATGCAATATTTCGAAAATTACACATCTAACAAAAAGGACAGTGGCCAGCGCCCATCGCTTCGATATATGATCCCCTGGGATTCATGTTACCACTCATCCACAAAGCTATACTTTTCCTACGCTGTCTCTGGCAACGTGAGCTAGATTGGGAATTCCTCTGCATCTCAAAGAAAAGTGGGGACAAGCTATCAAAGATATGCAATGCTTCACAAAAAATATTCCGCGATTCCTGATGGAAAAGAATGTGAACGCGGTACTGGTCAGTTTCGCCGATGCTAGCAGCGAAACCATTGCTGCATGCGTCTACCTTTGCTCAGAGGGCTATTCTAACCTCCTAATAGCAAAAAGTAAGATGCCGTCGATCAAGTCGAAGGCGACTATACCAAAACTGGAGCTAGATGCCGTCACATTAGCGCTAAGAATTACAAACGCAGTGGTCTCACAAGTCCAATCGACGCTAATCATCCGCCAAATTTTATCCTGACTGACTCCGAAATAGCACTTAAATGGATCAAATCCCGACCACTGAAGGAAGCTGGAGTGATGGTATTCAACAGACTCATGGAAATTGAAAGGATTATTGACCACCTTCACAGCAGCGGTCGTGAAGTGCTTTTCGGCCATATCCCAACAACCCTAAATCCGGCAGATTGTGCCACCCGTGGTTTAGATCAACATGAGTTGATAGAACATTTTTGGTGGACAGGACCGGCTATACTAAAGGAGCCAACAAATAATTGGTCGAGGATATTCAAATTTTTGGAGGCCTACGAGAGAAAGGGAGAGGACCCAGGTCCTCCTCTTCCGGCAGATGTCAGCGAGATTCTCGTGGCGAGCCAAAATGCGAACCGGGTTGAAAAGGAACACAAAGTAGAAGACGTCTTCCAGGTTATTGAAGACCATCCTCTAAGGCAAACGAAACGAGTGTCTCCTACGTGCTCCGGTTTGTCAATAAGCTTGTTGACCGAGCTAATAAAAAACGTCCTTCACCAATACAAGTCTCCTTCACCCTTAGCTTATTTAAGCCCGACTCAGCAGTCATCTCGGGTCAAGAAATAACTGCAGCAGGTAAGCTGCTGGTGAGACTTCACCAACAATCCAAAATAACACCGTCAATTTTATGCTCTCTGCACCACTTGAACATAAAAGCTGACGACGAAGGGTTACTACGCTGCTATGGGAGACTAGAACAGAGTCAATTGTCAGAAGAAGCGGAAAATCCCTTAATTGTTTTGCAAAATTCCTGGCTATCAAAGGCCATCATCCGTGATGCTCACAGTAATGGACATCCAGGAATTAATTACACCATGGCCATTGTCAGGCAGCGGTACTGGATTCCTAAATTAAGAGCACAAATCACGCACATTGTAAGGAAATGTATTCCATGTCAAAAATTCAATAACTTACCCTTCAAGTATCGCAACCAGGGAGCTCTTCCTAAACGACGCGTACAACGCTCCCGACCCTTTGCTCATGTGGGGTTGGATTATTTTGGACCATTGTGCGTGTCGCAACCAGACGGAAATGAAGGAAAATGCTACGGATGCATAATTACTTGTACAGTCACCAGGCTTATCCACCTCGATGCAGTGGCCGACCTCTCTATGACATCGTTCCTACGCATGCTCAGAAGATTTTTTAGTAGAAGAGGAATTCCTATCTCAATCACAAGTGATAATGCACCAACCTTTGCACTAGGGGAGAACATCCTTCGTGACTAGTCGCCCAAAACTGTCCGGAAGTGGAAAGAATGACAAGTAATAGAGAGATTGAGTGGCATTACATAACACCGTATGCCCCGTGGAAAGGAGGATTCTACGAAAGACTGATAAAATCTGTTAAACACTCCTTATACAAAACACTGAGCAAAGCAAAACCATCTTATGATGAGCTCCATACGATTTTAACTGAAATAGAGTGCATGCTTAATACACGCCCTCTAACACATTTGAACTTGAACTCTCCCGAGGAACAAGTCCTCCGACCTATTGATTTTCTTCAGAACGAATTTGAGGTTCCATATCCAATGGATCGCCTGGAGAATGACGAAGACGATCCCACTTTCGTGCCTCCAGAAGAACAGCAAGTCATAAGAGCCAAAATGCAGGCAATCAACGCGTTGCAATCCTCCTGCAGGCTTACCGAAAAATTTTGGAAAGCATGGCAAACGGAATACTTGACGCAGTTAAGGGAGAAACACCAACTCGAAGTAGGAAAACAGAAGGGATCGCATTACATTCCTAAGGTAGACAACCTAGTGCTGATCTGCGATCCAGTTCAACCTCGCCACTGCTGGAAGATGGGGCGCATCATATAATTAAGAAGTACTAATGGTGCGGTACGAGAGGCAACTGTCATTCTGCCATCGGGAAAGAAAATTCGGCGACCCATAAACAAGCTTATTCCATTGGAACTCTCCGAACCCAAAGGCGAATTCGAGAATACTTTAGCGCCTCCTCAGGAAAAAGACATTGAGGAGAATGCAGCTACAACAAAACCTCCGGGAAAGGAAAGCCGCTACAATCTGAGACCACACAGACAAGTAAATCCAGAACCTAACCACAACAGATCAATTGGGAATTTCTCTCTATTTATGGTCGGGTTATTAAGCTTAATCAAGACCTGTCAAGGAGAGCCATACTCCATACAGTGTATCACAGATGGAATCCAATTAGCACAGGGGAACACTCAGTACTCATGTTTTTTCGTGCAATCATCCTTGTCTGCAAAAGACCTTACACAAGACAAAAGAAGATTATATAAGGAACAAGTAAAAATAAGCAGTAAGATACTAGTGACCGTTACAATATTTTACCTTAAAGCATCTAATTTCAGAGCATCAAATGGACCCGCGACTCATGAACAACGATCTCGGTTACGTATACAAGTACATGAAGGCGAAGAACCAAACTGCAAGTGGCTTCGAAAACGACCTCGAGATGAAGCTTCACGCTCTTCATCAGCAAGCCGATGTAGCCGCCACACTACGCTCCGACTGGCAGCACCTTCGACGAAATGAAGTATTCCTCCTAGAGGCACCAGGAGAACAAGTTCTCCTACTTAATCGATGTCTGCGTACTGGAGAACTGACTAAGGAGAAGATGATCAAATTGGCGACGCGGTACCTTCTTACGGAACGGATGTTCGAACAACAGGTGGAGAATGGCAAGCTGAAC
Source organism: Heligmosomoides polygyrus bakeri (assembly GCA_947359475.1). Lineage (NCBI taxonomy): Eukaryota > Metazoa > Nematoda > Chromadorea > Rhabditida > Heligmosomidae > Heligmosomoides > Heligmosomoides polygyrus. The sequence goes on along the minus strand of OX375866.1, from coordinate 33,197,520 downwards.
TCGACCCATCTACATGCCTGGTACAACAAACCACACAAGTTCGACGTCAAGTCCGACGATGTGTTCCAGTTCGCGTACGACAATCTAAGCCAGCTTGAGGAGCTGATCTATGAACTAGAAAGGGAACAACGAAGAGCGGAAAGAGATTTTCATCGCTCCGAAACGACATACTATCCTGAGCAAGAAGGACGCCAGCTGCTGCACATCCTTCGCAACTACATGCGCAAGGACGAGCAGTGTTTCCAGAATGAGATTGGACAGCTCCGAAACAAGATGAAAGATCAGGAGCTAGAACTGAAACGGATGCAGGACACGATCAATTTGTTGAAAGAACAGACCACGCCGAACACCTCAAACAGTGGCATAGAGGTTACGGTCAACCTCTCCAAGAAGACAGATAGGGCCGCAATAGTGGAATCACCTATACCTGATCTGGTGAGCGACGACGAATAGTTTGACCGCATGCTAGACGAAGTTCAAGGCAACAATATTGGCTCTGAGGTTCAGAAGCAAGATCAGGAACAAGCGAACATCGACCGCATGGAAGTAGAGAATGATGTTCCTGCAGAGCAAAGGGAACAGAAAGGACAAGCTTCTGCTCATCAGCTACGACACTTACAGCCTCCAGCAAACCATCAGAATGAGCATCAAGCAACTAGCGGCTATCGCCCTAGAATACAAGTGCGACATCCCGAACAACATCGTCAGGACGATAGCCACCTCGCTTGGATATACGCTGACAGAGGCGATCATCATCTGCAAGCCCAGGCAGAAGCTCTACGAGAAATCCTGCATGAGTTCCCATATCGGACCATCAGAGATTCTGATAAGGTAGATAATACGGTGCAGTGTACCTTCTGCCTGGCCGTCGCTCGTCACTATTCCGACTCTTGTCCAGTTGTGATCGATGGCGAGGAGCGATTTGCTATAGTCATGAAAGAAGGGATATGCCGTTACTGCTTGGAGAACTGTCCAGCGGAGCGTTGCAGATTCAGGACGAAACGGCCCTGCTGGTATTATAAGAAAATAGAAGGTACGATCGTGGAGGACCTTATTCCCGAGGACACCACAGAGCGCTATGTCCTGTACCAGACAAGAGAACCATCGTACGCGAGCGACTGACGCGAGTCCAGAGGGAGATCGACAGGCTGTGGCCGCAATGAAGTCGTGCCGGCGGAGTGCCGACAATATCGACTTGATCTTTTATTGTTTAGTAGTGTTAGTGTTTAGTGTTTAGTGTTGTTTTAGTTCTTCCACCATTGTGAGCTATTAGCATGTGCTATTGAAGTCATGTTTTAACGAGATAGCTCTGGCTCGCGGCTATCTATCAATCGCTATGCAGCTGTATAAAAGCCGGTGGAGGGGGAGAGGATCACTTCTTCTACTTCCCACTTCTTCTCGCTTGGCGATCTTCAGCTCTCAACTTCAGCTGACTGCACAAGTGCCCTCTCTCCTCTCCACAAGTACTACTGCTTGTGAGTCTACTTCTTTGTTTGTTTGTTCCATAAACCTATAAAATAACTTGTGTTAGGTACAGCACAAGTTCTTCACCAGCAAACAGTCCCGCGTGGCATCACACAAGTGGGGTAGGTCTAAAGAGAGAGGGAGTAGGCACTTTCAGTGATGTTGATGAGGACAAGCTGAGAGATGTGGTAGAGGAGGATCCACACAAAGGTACTAGGGAGATAGCGAAGGCTCTTGGCGTCAATCACAACACAACTGCCCGGCATCTGAAGGAAATTGGAAAGACCAAAAAGCTGGAAAGATGGGTGCCTCACGAGCTGTCTGAGGAGCAAAGAAACCGACGATATGAGATCTCGTCCGCACTGCTTCTACGGAACGAAACGGACCCATTCCTTGATCGCATCGCACCCTGTGACGATAAATGGATAATGTACGACAACAGGCACAGTGGATGGACAGCGATGAGAGCCGCAAGGTTTTTGCGAAGCCGGAATTGCACCAAAAGAAGGTAATGGTGACAGTATGGTGGTGTTCGCTTGGAATTATTCACCACAGCTTCCTCCCTCCCGGTGAATCCATCACGGCAGAGAAGTACTGCATTGAAATTGAAGAAATGATGAAAAAGTTGAAGGATATCCGGCCGGTCTTGGTAAACCGAAGGCGAGTTCTCCTTCTGCACGACAATGCTCGCCCCCATGTAGCACGAATGACGTTGCAGAAATTGAATGAGCTGAGCATTGAAACTCTACCACATCCTCCGTTTTCTCCCGACCTCTCCCCCATAGACTACCATTTCTTCAAGCATCTTGGCTACTTCTTGGTAGGGAAAATATTCAAATACAAACAGGATGCCGAAAGTGCCTTCGAAGATTTCGTCAATTCCAGAACTTCTGAATTTTATGCTACTGGGATAAAAAAGATTGTGTCACGTTGGCAAAGATGTGTAGAATCAGAAGGTTTTATTTCGATTAATAAGCTTGCCTACAAGCCGAGATATTAACTGTTTAAATTTACAGTGGTTCAGTGCCATTTATTTCGTTACAACCTAATAGTTAAAGAACTTCCTGCAGAGGATCATTAATGTCACCACGGTGTTCCTCATTATCGGAAACACCTATGTATATGAGAATCCTCGGCAGGAAGTTACTGATCTGTGCAGGATACCGTGAGAATTTATTGAAATATAGAAAAGGTTGACCGGTGCAAAACATTAGGTCCACATGAGATTTTTTAGCCGTTAAGGGTTCCCCGCTCAAACTGAGGTATATCTCTTCACCAAAGCAACGAAAACCATAATTTTCATCGTATGATAAATCGTATGATAACCCATGGACCTCCCTCGATCCACGGATCTTCCTCAATCCACAGATCTACCTCGATTGTAAGCCTTCGGGCCTTGTTGTTCAGAAGGATCTCGGGCAGCTTGCCGCAGGGCCAGGTGGCGCGTCCCCGGGTGGTAGATAGGGGAACGAAACGCAAACCAAATGCGACCGTGTACTCCCCAGAGACGGAGGTAGGATGCAGGGGATGGACTCCTTGCTCCTGCTGTGTCGAGTCGATGCGTTCCTTGTGCGTGGGAGCGTCATGTTCATGCACAGTGTGCGTGGATGTGTTTGCGCCTGTGCGGATTGTAACTGTGTCGGCCCAGCCAAAAGTTTGCACTCGGAAGACTGGGAGTACATCGTAAGGCATTCAAGGCCGCCTCAAAAGTCTCGCCCCGTCGTGCAGTCTGGCTGGCTGCCCGGAGTTCTTCGCCCGCACGACAGAGCCTGACTAGCTACCCGTGTGCACTCCAGTCAAAAACAGCAGCATTAAAGGGCCTCATTCCCCTGACCCCGAAAGGCCCCGAAAGAGCCCCTATTTCTGCAGCGATTTGAAGGACGAGTATGGAGAGGCTGCTAAAATCTCAGGCCTAACCAGGCTGCGCAAATTTAGAAGGACCAGGATGACGATCTGTACTTACAACGCCCGCACGCTTGCATCGGAAGCACCCGTCAAGGACCTGATGATGCAAGCCAGGAAGATCAAGTACGACGTCATCGAACTTACCGAGACGAGAAGACACCACCCCCTACACGCCGCCTACGACCCAGGAGAACAACTGTTCCTCGGAACATGCGACAGCATGGGAGTAGGCGGCGTTGGTGTCCTCGTCGGCACGCACTTGGCCATGAACATCGATTCGTACGAGTCTCTGACAGCCCGAATTAGACTCTGCAACTGAATGTGGCTCCGTGCCAGCTTTGACTGTATTCGCCGCGTATGCCCCAACATATTACTACGACGACGAAGAGGTCGAAACCTTCTACGTGGAGCTGGAGAAGTTCTATAAAGATGACCACACCTTCTACAAAGTGATCGTCGGCGACTTCAACGCCAAGATCGGGCCATGAAAGGTGCCGGAAGAAGTTCATATCAAAACCCACGGTTTGGAGTGGAACGAGCAAGGTGAAAGGATGTCTGAGTTTATCATGTCGACCAAGACCATCCATGGAAACTCATAGTTCCTGAAGCCTCCCTCCTTACGATGGCCATAGGAATCTCCCGGTGGCCAGTTCCGCAACGAGATCGACCACATCATCTTAAACTGCAAGTATTGCCTGACCGACCTTTCCCTTGTCCCCAAGTTCTACACGGGATCGGACCACCGCCTCCTTCGCGCGAGGTTCCGCTTTTCGCGTCAAGGGGAGAAGGCCGCGAAGTTCAAGAAGAGGTGTCCCAGAACGACCATCAACTGGGACCTCTACACCTCTCTTGCCGGCCTTTGGGAAGATGCCGTCATGGACAACGTCGACGAGGAATACGACCGCTTCGTGCATCATCTCCACGATAGTGCTAAGGAAGCTGAGAGCTTGAAGACCACCAAGAGACGTCTGTCTCCGGAAACTCTCGAGCTGATACGCCAGCGTGGAGCAGCACGAGCGTCAGGCAACTACCAACTGACGTCCGAGCTTGCGAAGCTATGCAGAGCGGCGATAAAGGAGGATCTTAAGGAGGGAAGGGCGGAAGTGTTGGCAGAAGGTTTGAGCATCCGCAATGCCCACCAGAACTTCGCCAACTTCAGGACCAAGATGACCGCTCTCCGACGTCCTGACGGAACCATCACCTCTTCCAGAAGGACCATGGAGAAAGTCATCCACGACTTCTACTCCGATCTCTTCGATAGCCACATCCACCTGCCCCCATGCCATCTTCCGCAGGATGGATACGTCGTCCCCTCTGTTCTCTCTTCCGAAATCCGACACGCCATCTCGTCGGTGAAGAAACGTACAGCACCCGGTTCTGACAGGATCAGAGCTGAACACCTGAAAAACCTCCCGCCAGCGCTCATCAACACTCTGGCGCGGCTCTTCACACGTTACCTATCGGAGCGCAAGGTTCCATATCAGTGGAAGACCAGCAGTACTGTCTCGCTGTACAAGAACGGAAACGTGCAGACCGTTACGATGCTCATCGAAGTGTCGCGAAAGTACAAGCTGCCCTGCCGCTGTGACTTACGTTCATCGACCTGAAGAAGGCATTCGACTCCGTCGAAACTGAAGCGCTTATCGACGCCCTGCTCAGTCAGCGATTCCTACTCAGGGCATCAGAGACCTTCTAGAGCTGTACAGTGGATTCACAACCAAGATCTCACCATTTTACAACGACGCGGTCATCGTGAAGAGAGGGTTCGGCAGGGGATACCACATCCCCGAAGCTCTTCAGCGCTACCCTCGAAAACGTCATGCGCGAACTAGAATGGGAAGACATGGGAGTGAAGGTCGACGGCCGGCAACTGCACCATCTTCTCTTCGCTGACGACATCGTGCTCATAACACCGAGCATCAGTCAGGCGGAACGAATGCTGGCCGACTTCGATCGTGTATGTGGAAGCGTTGGACTGCAACTGAATCTTACGAAGACGATGTTCATGAAGAACGGATGGGTTTCTGATGCCCCATTCTCGCTCAACGGAACGAACGTCTCCGAATGCTCCAGCTATGTGTATCTGGGTCGCGAAGTCAACATGGCCAACGACCTAGCACTAGAGCTGAGCAGGAGGAAACGAGCGGCTTGGGGAGCTTTCAAGAGCGTCGAAGAAGTCGTGAAGAAAACGAAGAACGTCCGACTCCGTGCCCACCTATTCGACTCCACTGTTCTTCCTGCCCTAACATACGCCTCAGAGACTTGGTTATACGAAAGCAGGATGAACACGCGATCAGCGTCGCGCAGCGTGGAATCGAGAGGACGATGCTCGGAGTGACACGACTCACGCAAGTGAGAGAAGGCCTCCGGAGTTCCGAGCTTCGCCGACGTTCGAAGATCAGAGACGCTGTCGCATGGGCCAAGTCGTCGAAAATTAGGTGGGCCGGCCACGTAATGCGATTCGCAGACACCCGCTGGACGAGAGCCGTCATAGATTGGATTCCGCGGGATGTCAAAAGAACACCAGGACACCCACCAACGCGTTGGTCGGACTTCTTCGTGAAAGCCCTGAACGACCGATATGACGCTCTTCGTGTCCCTCGAGCGAGGAGGATCCATTGGACCACTCTGGCACGCGACAGGGGCGAATGGAGACGCAGATAGGCTCCGGGGGGGATACAATCTGAGATGTGCGGAATTTCTTTTTTCTGTTTTCCGGGAAAAAGGACAAAAAATGGGTCAGAAAACAGAACATATAGTTGCGAACAAAATTGCACCATAAAAATCCAACAAAAGGATTCCAAAAAGTATTATAGAATTATGAGTTTGATTCCAATGTTTCTAGAGTATTTTAAACTGCAAGCATGTGGTCTGTAGTCAGTATAAGAGGTACTAACATAAACGATGGATCATCATCGTAATATGAGCCGAAAATGTTAATGCAAAAAAAAGCAGAGGCGGTATAAGCGGGCTAGAGCCTGCTGCACACCTGCAAGATATCATAAAAGAGTAAGTTAGATCTGCCAGACCCCGCAGTTCATTATGTTGCCTAGTCCTGTGATATCCTCTCCGTCAGCGGGGAAATCATGGAAACTGCGTTTATGTCAGCGTAAACGACCAGGAACAATCTCGGAGCACACCCAAATTTTTTGACCCATTTTTGCCCATTCTGCCGGTAAACGGAAAAATCGCCCAAAATGGCCAAAAATCAGAAAACAGAACTTCCGCCCATCTCTGATCGTGTTCCCATCCCCCGGACCCTATCTGCGCCAATCTTAGTACCGATTAAACACCTTCTAAACCGAAATATTAGAAAACCTTGAAAAAAAAGTTACCAGAAATAACAGTTGTTGCCGGTCTTCTGTGCTCCCTCGATCTCCACAGAGGATTTCTGAAATTAAAAAATGACTGTAGATGTTGTAGATTAGGTTCACGCTCGGAGAGACATTTGATGAAAGGCATAGGTGATGAGAGGAAGAATTGCATCGCTACGCGATGACTCCATCGCTGCTTGAAATGGGGCGATATTTTCATCGCGTGGCGATGCTGATAATTCCGTGCTATAAGGTGTTCGCTACAGAACAGGTATGGACACCTCGCGACAGTGCGACGCGAAGTTTTCATACAATATGGGGTGGATTATGATAAGATGTTGGAGATCAGGTTCAGATGTTAATCGCGTGCCGTTCATAGCGCACCGACTTCCAGATGGGGGAGCGACGCGGTCATCGCGTCGCCTTGACAGTAGGCTTCGCGTCGCCACGCGAACGCTCTGAACGACCGCTTTCTGAAGGACCACAACACCATTTTAGCAGCCTCCGAACGGATGCTTTATGTTCCAACGATAAGTGGTGCACTATCGTTATCATTTGCAACGTAACCAACCCCTTTAGCATATACCCTTATTCTCGATCTTTTATCGTCGTAAGCAGTGCGATTCTTCTGCTATCGCTGCCACTGTAGTGTGAGAATGTTTTTCTAATGAAGTAGACCATATCCAGATTAGATGGATGGGATCTTGGGCAATCCTAGAGGGTTGAGAGTGGATCTATGGCCGCTAAAATCGGATCGGAATAGTTTTGCGCCGGGCGCAACTTTGGCATTCGAGCACGGTACTATCAATATGACAGCTCTATTTAAGCTCTCGTCGCTTAGGGAGACTCCGCAGCTGTGTTCTGCGTTCTTCGTGGGCAGAACCAGGCTAGGAAAAGGACACACCAGGGTGGGTGTGATCCAAGCCGCTCGCGTGAAAACTGCTTTCCTCGACCTGGGGGAGCCCGCAGCTGTGTTCTGCGCTTTTCCAGCACAGAACCAGACTAGGGAAAGGACACCAGGGTGGGTGCGATCCAAGCCGCTCGTGAGGAAACTGCTTTCCACGACCAGGGGGAGTCCACAGAAGGTGGGTGCGATCCAAGCTGCTCGCGTGAAAACTGCTTTCCTCGACCTGGGGGAGCCCGCAGCTGTGTTCTGCGCGGCACAACACGTGGACGGGGGAGGCAGTCCTTGGCTTCGACTGCCTTGAACATAGCAGTCGGGTTTGGTGACGTGGAATTTCCCCCATTGTACGCGTACGTACGTGTAATGCAAGTTGCACTGAGAGGGGCCTAGGTCAAACTGGTAAAAGCTCGTAACTTTTTCGAGTACTGATCGACTGTCCCCCTCGTCCACTAGTTGCGCCTTCTGCGCTTTTCGAGCGCAGAACGAGGCTAGGGAAAGGACTCCAGGGTGGGTGCGATCCAAGCTGCTCGTGAAACTGCTTTCGTCGCCCAGGGGAGTCCGGAGCTAGGTTCTGCAGAAGCGCAGACAGCTGGACAAATGCACAAAAAACATCCGAGAATGATGTAAGCGTCAAAACCGCTCAAATCTCAATCATTCAGTTGAAATGCGAAAATCCCACGACGCAGAAGAACCGAACCCCTGGCCTCTATCGCATGAGCCAGCCCCATCCACTGCTCCACGATCCGTCTGGCGGTAGGACCACTGCGGGCATACAGGAGACCGATACGGCTTAATCCGTTTGTACACCAACTTCCAAACTGGAGACTTTCCTGGCGTGTTGGATCCACGTCCAACACACGTTCTCAAGCACAAGATCCATTATTTCACTGACGCTGCACTGGTGAAACCCATGTCCTCAACAGGCCTTTACAGGTCCGATAGATGGTGCACTTTCATTTTCGGTTGCAAACCTAGAGAGGGAGGTCCAACCTGTTCCTCTCTATTTCTGACAAGTAAAGTTAGATATTCTTCTAGGTCTATGCTGATTAGATAAACGTGTATAGCGTTTCGTTCTACAGTTTCTTAGAAAATCTGGGGTCAGATTCATCAGCGACTTAGAGCAATCTAAACTCGTAGTCGTTGATGAATCTGGCCCCTGGATGATGTGAAGGGCATGAAGGTGAACCCGCTGCTTTAATGTTGCTCCCACCTTCGGAACCTTAATCATACACGCTGGAGATTTCGCTCACTTCTTTGAAAATTCTTTTCACACGAGTGCTCTCGCAGATAAGAAGTATGAGGCGTTTTTAACAGACATTTTTGGCAATGCCTGGAAGTCGGAGCTGACAGAACTCTATGACAGGACTGCGATCGAAGGATCTGCAAAGTCAGCACAGAACAGTGCACAAGCGCACTGCTGAGTGAGTGGATCGAAAAAAAACTTGAAGTGAATCGCCTGGTTGCGATAGCTATTGTATCCGACTTTGAACGTATTGTATGTACAATCTATGGAAAGCGCTTCCATTCTAACGAGCTTCTCGCTTGACAGCATGGTGAAGAAGACAAGAATATCAAGTATGTATCCCGGTGGATGGAGGGGTTGGCATGGGTAGAAAATGGGATTTAGCACATCCACGGTTTCCGGCTTCCCGACAAGAATTTTCAAAACACAATGTCGATTGCACCGGAGGAGTTTGTAGGTTGGTATATGTCCACCTACATGAGGAGAAAACTGAATTCCCCTCTACATCAGGACTGCTTCAGCATTATCCAGCTTAAGAGTCCCCGCAGCACAATATAAATTGCTGGATTTCGCGGCATTTTTTCCTCGCATTGGGGGATTCTGCCCCTTCCCCGTTCCTTCTGGTATAGATTCGAGCTCAACATCGTGAAGTCCACTTCTAAGCAGGTCACGACCGCTAGTTTTGCAGCTAGTCACCGTCTACAAGACGTGTAGACGACGTGACGTGTTACACCAGTGCAGCACCGCTTACGTGGTGGGGTTTGCGCGTAAAGACACGTATTGGAAGTCGATCCAACACGCCAGAAAAGTCTCCAACTTGGAAGTTGGTGTCCAAACGGATTTAGCCGACCGATACGCATCGGTCGAATGCCCACATGGAGGCTGACACAGCCACGTGGGCATTCGCATCGAACGAATGTGTTCCTGCACCAATTGCGCGCTCATACGCCACGCTTCAATTCCTATCTGGGGCCGGATTCATCAACGACTTACGTAACTTCAACGGAGAATTGTAAGCTTATCAAGCGATATGGTGAGCGACAAGCCGCGTATCTGAGCTTCTAACAATTCTCCGTTAAAGTTACGTAAGTCGTTGATCAATGTGGCCCCTGATTGTAGTCGTCTTAGCAATTCCCGAGGGTTGGGGGAAGCGCCATGTAGATCAGCCCTATCCAACGTTTTGTTTTGTAAAAAATTGAAAATTTTATGCTGCACTGGTGTACACAACATCTCTGGTGAACTGAGTTAAGCTACTTCTAAAGTAATTGGACATACATGTGCGTTCCTACAGGAAAGAATATCCTTGAGTAAATTGTGACCCCGCTAGCCAATTTGTGCTGAACCGATATTGGAGAACCAGTTCGGTTTTACCAACTCGTGGAGTGGTCACTAACATCGATGAAGATGTTAGTGACCACTCCACGCACTGCAGTAGCGATACCCAAATTGAGAAGTGAACGCTGTTCATAGTCATGTTCTCCCATTCTCTTGTGGCTTTCACTGAAAGTTATCCGAAATCGCCGCTGTCGCAGTCTTACCAACTCAAAAATTGCACATCAGTTGTCAATTGCAGATACTTCATAGAAGCCATCCTTAAACAGCAAGATCGGGCATACTAAGAAGTTCCTCGCGTTTCCATTCAAATTCAAAAAATTGAAGCAAGGCAGCTTTCATTTTTCTCCACTTCCAGCCTGCATTATCACAATGTGAAAGGATGAACCGTACTGCGCAGACGACATTGTTGTTGAATGGAGAAACTTACAGGTGCATATTAATGGGCTACATACGGCAGCGAAAGAGGCTCATGAAGGCGGTGGTGTTTGAACTGCGATGTTCTCACGTCTGAGCAATGCCTTCTCTGTGGATGAAATGGAAAGTGCCATCAGTGATTCAGCCCTTGATCTGTTTGAACGGCGCATTATGTACAGAAGAATTCTGAACATTTTCCTGACCTATCTTTCATTACGTGGTGCAACACAACGTTGCACTTTGGGGGCCATCAAACAAGTGTATAATCTACCAAACTCATTACTGAAGCACCCTAACACCATTATTGATAACCTCCTAATGTAGGATTTAGGCCTCGCTTTTAGGTGGCACGCTATCACTGTCATTTGCTGCGTAACCACCCCTTCGGAGAGTACCCTTACTCTAGATCTTTTGTCGTCATAAGCAGTACTATTCTTCTTTCGGTTACTCCTTCAACTGTAGAGTAGAATGTTTACTTACTGAAATATTTAGATCATAAGCAGAAATTGGGGTCGGGAATTGTGCAAGTTTGGAGGACCCAGTGGTGTACTTTTTTAATAACACCTGACGCAGTGCCGCGCGGAAGAGGGGAGAGCCCTGGGGTGTTGCAAGGTGATACGACGAAGGGAACAGCAATTCTTAGCTGTTGTTGCTTCCTCAAAACTGGGCAGCCCTGGGGTGTTGCAAGTGGGTGAGGCTAGGCCAATTTATCGATAACCTGATCTGCACCTCTCACTTCTTTGAGCAATAGATTCGTGTGTCCTCGTCATGCTATTCTGCAGTCGGGCTAGGTAAATTGAAATCAGGCTGGAATAGATTTTGGCGCAACTAGTGGACGGGGGATGGGGTCCATCCGTACTCAAAAAAGTTACGGTTTTTACCCGTTTGAACTAAGCCCCTCTCGGTGCAACTTGCATTACACGTGCGTACGCGTACAATTGGGGGAATTCCACGACACCAAACCTGACTGCTACGCTCAAGACGGTCGAAGCCAAGCCTGCCCCCCCCGTCCACGTGATGCGCCTAGATTTTTGTAGCGCAAAATTCGGAATAGTGAACGGTTTTCGATGAGCGCTTATCAGCGAGGCTACGCATATTTCCATTTAATGAATCTGGGCGCATTACCCTTCTTCCAAACAATTTAGTCCCTTTTCCTTTGTAACTACTAGTATCAAAACTGCTCACATCGCTCTGCAGGGAAATTTACACAGGCACGGGAATGAACTCCGACATGTGGTCCATCTAACTTTATCTAAGTTTATTCAAAATTGTTGGCGCTATGTGGTTCCGGGTGAGGGGGGGGGGGGTGAGGGAGAGAACCTTTGGACTGAAACAAACAGCACCAGTTTCATACTAATCACCTGAACACTGAAACAAACTACGTTTTCTGCAGGTTGGCTGAAGAAAAGTTGGCTCTACCTGTATTTTCCCTCTCTATTGCAAACATCTAATCCGTCCTCACTTAATTAAGAGGGTCAGACGCGCATAAATAGGGAGATCGCTAAGACAACTAAGGTGGAATGAGTAGTTGCTTACATTGGGGCGTGAAAATGAAATTATAGCAAACTTCGCTACCACCATCCAGCAGCATGTGCTTTGGGTGAAATGCGCCCAGGTGAAAATTCGATCGATAATATCGAACTGACGGTGTTTGCTCCACGTTTATACCGAATCCCGGGGACAGATTCATCAACCGCTTACCTACCGGTAACAGTGAAAAGTAAACCTGTTGCTGGTGGATGTCATATCAGCGAGTTTGGTGGTACTTTTCACCGCTAGGCCTATATTAGGCCTATGTCATACCATCGCTCACCTCGAGTGAAGCCTAATGGTAAGCTCCCATATCGATCGCGCGAAGCGATGAGTCGATATGGGAGCCTATCATTAGGCTTCGCTCGGGGTGAGCGATGGTATGACATAGGCCTCATGATGGTAAGCGGTTGATGAATCTAGCCACTGGTACCCATGCCTGTCGCAAAGAGCACAGAACGGACCAGGGCCGTATTCACAAAGCCGCGGGAGCAAGAAGTTAAGCGGGATCGGTGCAAATACGGTCGGGAGAGGGTGGGGGGGGGGGGGGGGGGGGGGAGTTGGAGTCACCCTTTATTCAGCGGTTGTACGCCTTGGTAGGAAGGCACGTGTATGTCCAGTTACATTAGAAATGGCCTACCTCAGTTCACTATAGGGGTAGAACACACCAGTGCTGCAAGTGCTGCAAAAACATTCTATTTCAAAAAGCACAATCCGTCTTGTAAGACTGCCCGGTACAAAGCGGGCTTGTGCCCGACCAGTCGCGCCATTCGCCGCATCGCGGCGGGGCGGCCATGCGGTAACGCCCCTCCACCAACAAAGGGCACGCCCCGCAAGTGCGCGCCATACTTTGAATTCGAACGTAAGGACCAATGGGGTCAATAGCGCCGGCGGCGCAATGCTGCTATTGGTGGAGGGGCTTGGCCGCCTGACCGGCCCGCTGCGATGCGGCGGATGGCGTGACAGGTCGGGCACAAGCCCGCTTAGTACCGACTGCCCTACATGGCGACCTTCCTCTCCCGGCCCCTATTTGAACCACAATTCCCGCTCCTTGCTATTCCCTGCTTCACGGAACGCGGTTAGTGATCATGTTCTTAATCGACTTATGAATAGCTAATTCTAACTCCTGGTTTGGTCGCTTCTACTGGGAAGTCATGAACGCTACCAGTAATGTTCATGAGTACGGCACAGCTGTTACGCCTGCAATCTACCTCACCACGATCAAGTCGCGCTGGCAGGACCGAGTATATCGACTGTTACAGTGACCTTGGAGCCATTTAGTGCCAAAAATTTTTGGCACAGTACGTTAGATGGATCGCATCCATGAGTTCCTTCTCTTGTCTAACGGAATCGAAGAGCGCGAAGCCAGACTCACGGAGCGGCTTCTGGAGGACAAAATAGCACCCAAAAACAAGCTAATCGGCGCGGATGTGAAGACATCTCGGTTGCAAAGTGCATTCAAACACAATTGACCGCCGCATGACATGTTATAACCAGGATCCGTCATGATGAGGGAGACACAACTTCGCATATTTACAACCGCTGCGAAATCCAATGCATTTTTTTGTGAATTTTGTCAGTTTAGCTCCTATTTTCTCCATTAACGATAAAAACCGCTCCGTGAGCCTCAAGTCAATTTGTTACAAAATTTTAGTTATGTCTACCCCCCCCCCTTCCCGACTAAGACAGATCCGTAGGGAAAGATTTTGCCTTGTTAGGGCACGTATTCGCTCCTCAAAATTTAACCTCTTGCCACATGGAAAAAACCCAGTTTTCGTTTCGTCTCGGCCAAACCATCACTAGGACCCGTAGAACCCGTTGCTACTGTGGTGGAAACCTTTCATATCATATATGTTCATATGTTCAGGTGTATATACATGTGCGTAGATAGTATATACCTACTTATATGCGTATGCACATATATATGTAGGTACGAGCGGATACGGATATAAGCATCGGCGATTATCCTGCAACACTTTAGCAACAGGAGCCGACCCTTAAAGCCAATGGTATACTTCCACAGGAGCGTCAACGGAGTGCTGTTAATTGCGCCGAGCCCCTCACTTGGCCAATCGGCGCAGCCCGCCACACCCACTTCAACAGGTTCTCACCACAATAGCAACTGGTTGTGTGGTTCCTAGATAACGAATGTCCGAGGTAGTTGAGATAGGTTGCGCTCTTATTAAACCTCGATGTGTGGCTGGAAAGCTCTCGTTAGATGAATTCCCAAGGGAGGCGGCAGCGATACTCATTTTGGTGTGTGCGGTCGCGCGCGCGAGCGTCGTCCGGGCGGAGTCCTGCTGGCGGAGAGGACGAGTTTTGCTCGAAAGTGCCGAGATTGGCAGACTGGAGAGCGAGTCTGTTAGACGGATGCATAGTTGTATGCGTGAAGCCTATAGAAATGCTAAGGTTCGTCTTGCAAAGTATGTAGAGTAGTCCGGAGGTATGTTACTGATCATTCATCGAATGGTTTTGAGGTACTTCTAATGAGTGGAAGGGGAGGGAACTAGTGAAGGTAAGTGAGAAAGAAGATCCAAGAACAAGAACTGATCAATGGGCTATTAGACGGCTATCAATGGGCTTTTATACGAACAAACCAAACCTAGCGGTGCATGTTAAAAATTGGAAACTGTTCAATTAATAAAAAATTAGTTTATTTATTTGAAGAGTAGTTCTAGTGTGTTTCGAGAGTTACCTGCAACGGTTACGCATTAAGCAAAGCATACTGTGTATTCAAAGGCTGAGTAAATAAAATATTAGCGGACCTACAATAAATGGATTTGATTATCCATTTTGTTGAAGTCCCAAGGTTTTTTGAAACCACGATCATAATTGCCACCCTTTCTTTCTCCACAAACGTTCATAATGTGCCTGAAAAATTCATCCAATGCTGTTAGTCAATGACTTGAAGCCTGGCTGAAGTTCCATGACTTAACATTTCCTCATGGAAATCTGGCCTGATTACAGGTTCAAATATATAACAGAATCTGTGGAGTATTCTTGAACCTCGCCAAAAGCCCATGAAAAGTCGTTCGTGAATCTGATAACCGTGGAAGCTTTCTTATATCAGAATAGAATGAAGTGGAGTAGGTAGTCTATGAAAACATCTCACAAGAATCTTTGACAATCTGCGGAAAAAACACTGCACCATACGCCTTCATGAAACGGCACTCATCATGCTTTTTTCTAATAGGATCTTCACCATCGTTAGGTTAGCTAAAACCATCTTTTGACTATGTTCACTCCAAACCTGAACCTGGATTTCACCAGTTCTCTTTTTCACCCACCCATTCGACGTAGTTTAGGTCTCAAAACACTTCTGAACATTTTGTTAGGAAGCCCTCGTACATCCTCATTGTGTAGCTGAGCTATAGAAGAATCCCAGTTTACCCTCTCTTGAACGGCAGCAAGCCGAATCGGTCCAGACTGGGACGTGCATTCGCGTTCTAGCGCGCTGGGCGGATCGGGCAACTCGTATAGGCCCATGCACACTTCTGCACAGCGCGGCGTGGCCATGATGAAGCATAGGGCCGCGACGACCGCGGCGCGACACTGCGACACGTGCCGCAAGGAGGGGGCATGCACACTCTTGCGGCTGTCGCGGCGGCTATCGCAGGCGACGTCGTGCTGAGTGCCGCTGGCTGGAATGGTTCAAATCATTCCTGGCGGCGCGACATGCACGGGGACGTCGGTCCCGTTGACTATAACGATGCTCTAACGCGACCGCGCCGCGACCGCCGGATTTCGCGGAGGTAGCCGTCGCCCCACTTGTCGCGCCGCGATGTCGCAGAAGTGTGCATGGGCCTTAAGGCCGCCACAGACTTCTGCGGCGCCGCTCGGCGGCGCCGCTCAGCGGTGCCGCTGGGCGACGCCGCCGGTGCCGCCAAGCGACGCCGCTCAGCGGCTTGACTCATCATCAGTGGGAGCGGTGACGGCGAGGTACTGTACTGTTTCTAGTGGGGACCGACTGGTGCTTAACAATAACGCGCCCCGATGACGATCGCGCGCCCGCATCGACCGTCTCCGCTCTGGATCCCGCCGCGAAAGGGCAGAGCGCAGAGCGCAGACAGACAGACGCTGGAGCGGCGCCGCGGGTGGAATGATTCAAGTCATTTCCGCCAGCGACGCCGCCGGTGCCGCCGGCCGGCCAGCGACGCCGCTCAGCGGCGCCGCTGGAGGCGAGCTCTGCGTCTCTGCCCTATGGTTAAGCATACGGCAGCGGCGCCGCCGAGCGGAGCCGCAGAAGTCTGTGGCGGCCTTTATGCGTTCCACCCATGCCGTCGACCGTTGCTGCAGCGCCGCGCCGCGACCGCACGCATGGCTGCAAGTGAGTATCGTTGCTCGCAGCCCATTCCCAATACAACTCCATGGCATTGTTCTGTGATCCTTTTTGAAGCGTTTCTCATCCCAACATACTAACAAACATGACCCACAAGTATTGCTTTGATCTATCACTTTTACGTGCTAATACTGTGATTCCTATAGACAGTGCTTCCCTTGCAACATATTATTCCACAATATCTTGCCAAATCTGGAATGGTTTATAAGTTTGTGTTATTTGTTGTCTACACTTATCTCGAGCACTCCTAATTTATAGCCGTGGAGAGGGGAAGGCTAGATAGGCTCCATTGCACATGTGGACACCATTGCTTTCACCCGCTGATGCCGAAAAACCTTCCCGCCCATTACTCATTTGAAGGGTTATTTGGAGTGGTGATCACGATTTTCGTGATTACCGCTCCAAATAACCTTCAGCGATAGATTGCTGGAGAGCGCAATGCAAGGAAGAGGGGCAGCCTCCCAGTCCTCAAACAGAAGTACGAGGTGAAGCCGCATTTCCCACATGTAAAACAAGTTTTTACCGTTTGGTTGGCCAGTGACGTACCTTTTGTCCTAGGATGCCTCTCGCTACAATTTGCATTACAAGTACGTACGCGTCAGTTTCCGTTAACATGGGAAATTCCACGTCACCATATTCGACTTCTACGCTCAAGGCGGTCGAAGCCCATGGGATGCCCCATCCCTCCTATCTTTGTGCTGGAGGATACAGTGGGAATTGTTACATTGAAGAAACTCTACCGCCGTTTACTTCGTTTTCTTTTGTCCATCAACTTTTTCAAGGTCCTAGTTTGTAAATGCAAAACAGCATTCAAGAAACATATGCCAAAACGAATGCCAAATTTGTGCTCAGCGTCTAATAATAGCTATGACGAAGTTAAGGCTATTAGGTTAAGATGTATTCACTATCTGAGTTATCCATACCCATGTAACTTTTCGCAGTTTATCTTAGCGCTGGAGAGTGATGCCAGATTCGATCAATTCAATCTCCTTCCCCAGAAAAACTGAAAATTTTGAAAAAAATTAAAAAATTAAAATGTTTGTTTCGGCCTCTACATTGGGAGCACAAGCTCTCGTGCAATGGCGTCAAGTTGGGAAATGCTCTGGGCAAGAGCAGACAGCGAGAGGACAAATAATAATAAGTTTATAATATGTTTCAGATTTGGTAACAGTCAGTAGATTTATGAGCTACAAGAGGAGCATTCTCTATAAAAATCCGAGGGTTGATCAGCTCATCATGGTGTTGAATCAAAGCAGTGCTTGACGATATATATGCCCGTGAATGAGGTTTGGGGTTCCCAGCAGGGAAAAAGTTTCTTCAGGCGTTATTACCATCACATCATATAGCTTGTCTCTCCATCACAGTGATTAGGTTTTGTTCAGGATCTATAAGGTTGTTTGTTCAGTGAGATTCATCGTCGCCCATCTATGACGGTGGACCATGACTGTGAACCTGACGTCCGCTCACGCTCCTAGTGCTCACGCCCTCTTGCGTACACCAATTTCATAGCCATGGTTCATCGTCCTAGCGGCGATGAATCTCACAGAACAAACAACCTTCTAGATCCTGAATAAAACCATATCCCTGCCACGGAGCGACAAACTGTACGATGTGGCACTAATAATGCTGTACAAAACTTTCTCACTGCTGGGAACTCATCAGTCGTCAATGATGCCCGCGCGTTTCTCACCAGGGGCGTGCCTTCCCTACACGACCCCGCCCGCCGCCCACCCCCCACCTTGCCCGCGCCACCCTATTTGGACGAGTTTGTGCGGCACGAAAACCGCGTCGCAGTTTGAGGATACGTTAATTGGCGTGAAGTCGTCCTAACCAGGGAATGCCGTCAGCTTCCCATGGAACTCCGGATTGAGACCTATCGCGTGAAAGAGCTGGAGACGCTGATCACAGATACGTAGACCAAATTTGCTAAATGGATCTCCTGAGCGAATTGTAGCCGACGAAAGCCTCGATGTCTTCCATATGTTAGGCGCGTTGAATCAGTGTTGGGCGCAGTACTGCGTAATCAGCGGTTCGGTTGGCATCGCTGACAGCAGCGTTGGCGGCGCAATGCCAGAGTGCTTGCTCCATAGGATTGGGTTCTTTGATTCGGTTCCCGCCTCTTGCTGCGACCTGTGTACGACGAGGACATATAATCTCATTTTTAGCACATTTTTGGGCGCTATGGTAGTTGGGGGGTCACCATAGTATCCCTGCACCCCTTCCCCCTACTGGTTCCCGCTTGCTGGTCCCGTCTCCGCTGGTGCCTCCCCGCTTTGCTCTACCCCTTCACTGGGCTTTCTTTGCTGGAGCCCCCCCCCCCACTTAACTGGTCCGCCATTACTGCTCCCATCTTTACAGGTCTTCTCTTCACCGGTCCGCGGTAGTGATCCCCTTTCACTGTCTACCCGCACCCTCCCCCCTCCTTCACCCTCTTTACTGGCTACTGGCCCCCTCATCACTGGTCCTTTACCGTTCTCCCTCTTCACTGCCCCTCCCCTTTACCACCCCATTACTGGTCTGCTCTTTACTGATTACCCATCGACACGGCTTCTGAACCCAGACACCCAGACACATCGGTAACACTTCTGAATCCGGACTCCCATTGCGCTACATCGGTGGCACGTCTTCTGAACCCGGACGCCCGTTACTCGACGTCTGTGAAAGGATGATGGACCGACGGAATAGCGGACAGACGGACGAACGGGATGACA
This sequence comes from Heligmosomoides polygyrus bakeri, assembly GCA_947359475.1. Taxonomy (NCBI): domain Eukaryota; kingdom Metazoa; phylum Nematoda; class Chromadorea; order Rhabditida; family Heligmosomidae; genus Heligmosomoides; species Heligmosomoides polygyrus. The sequence continues at coordinate 33,178,361 of OX375866.1, read as the reverse complement.
CAACAGCTTTTTCTTTTATATGCAGTAGGATACCCGCGTTTTGTCTGCTTCCGAATTGCGCAAAGAGGGAACTCCAGATGTAGGCAATTTCAGCACGGGTGCCTCACTTGAGCCACATCCTAGAGTCCCTTCCCCCGCCCAAATCTGTGCTCTCCTCCAAGTCAGCGCAGGAGAACACAGATTTAGGCGTGGGAAGGGACTCCAGGGTATGGCTCCGCCGCGGCATGCTATGGTAACCCCCTCCAAATGCATCATTTTCCTTCCCATCACCCTCCCCCCCCCCCCAACTAAAATAGCGCCCAAAAATCCTCCACTATATAATTGAGTTAGGGGTCGATGACGTTTGAGTGATCTAACCTAACCATAAGTGAGATGCGCCGCATCATCCACAGCGGGGGCGGTCGAGTGATCTTACCTGAGTGAGATACCCCTCATCATCTACAGCGCGGGCAACATTTGCTGTTGAACGTGGGATGTTGCTGCAGCACGGGAAGGACAGCCCTTTACTGCTTAACACAACAGCACCTACGCGCATTTCAGAGCGTCCAGATTCAGAAGCCGACTTCGTGCCATTAGCATGAGAAGACCACTAAAGGGGTAAGAGTAGAAGGGGGACGTCAAGGGTGGAAAACCGACAGTGATCAGGAGGGAGCGATCTGGAGTAGCATCATGATGGGGGGGGGGGCGGTCGATAGGGGGGACAATGGTGAAGGCCAGGTGGTGGCCTCAAGAAGAGTTTAAGCAAGTTTAAGCAATAAATAGGGACCACTAGGGAGTTACCAATCAGGGGGCAGTAAGGAGGATCGGCAAAGGGAATCCATTAATAGTAAGAGAGACCGGACTGAGAAGATGTGACATTGATGTCGCACAATGGGCGTTCTTTCGCCATCGCTGTGTCGTGAGCGTGGGAGGGCTACTTAATTGCGGTAGAGTAGTAAGGAGGATTCCGAGGTGGGGGGGGGGGGGGCGAAGGAATTTACCTGGAAGAAAAGACCTGGAGGCGGCGCCAGGACGGGGAACCAACAAGAAGAGAGCCGTAAGGGAATTCATACGAAGAACAAGGATTCTGCCATATGCATAGCCTCTTCATACTCGACACAGCGGCAACTGCGCGCTTCTGCCTTCTGGATCCAGAAGACGGGCCTCCTACGTCGCTCAACAACCGTCCTGATCCTGAATGCGTGTTGCCGACGTCTGCCGTGAGCATGGCAGGACCACTAAGGAGGTGGTGGAGAAGGGCAGTAAGGGGAACTCTAGTGTGGACCAGGAGAGCGACCAGGAAGGAAAGGAACAACCTGGAGGTGCCAGGATGAGGAAACCAGCAAGAAGAGACTATTGGGGGTCAATAGTGGAAACAAAGAAGTGGACCAGGAGTTGGGACCAAGAAGGTGGGGACTAAAGAGGGGGGGGGGGAAGACCAGTAAAGGCGGACCAGCAATTAGATCCAGTAAGAAAAAACGAGTAAGGGGAAACCTGGTTCCGGAAGACATGTCAACGATATCAGGAAACGCTACCTGTTGAGCATGAGAACGGTTGCGGAGGAGAAACCTGAGGGACAGAAGTACTGCGCAGCACAAACCAATGACGTCAATTGCCGATCCGGAGAGGATGTCTATAATGAAGATACCGAAGTGGTGAACGGCTTGATGCCGACAAAGTACGCACCAGGTCCTAGATGTTAGCGAATTTTGTTTTACAAAGACTATTTTCCGTAAGTCAGTGATGCTGCAAGGTCGTGCAAAATAGTGCAAGACACGCCTTTAGGTGTGTCGAAGCACTTGTGTGCTAAAAATGAGATTATAGGTCCTTGTCGGACATAGGTCACAAAATGCAAAAAAGCCGTCAGAGACGGGAACCGAGCCAATGAATCCAATATTGTGGAACGAGCATTCTACCACTGCGCCGCCACTGCTGCTGTCAGCGCTTCCAACCGAACCGCTGATTACGCAATAGTGCGCCCACCCTAATTCAACGCGCCTAACATACGGAAGACATCGCGGCTTCCGCCTGCTACAACTCGGTCAGGAGATCCGTTTAGCAAATTTGGTCTACATATCTGTGATCAGCGTCTCGAGCTCTTTCACGCGATTTAGGTCTCAATCCAAAGTTCCATGGGAAGCTGACGGCATTCCCTCGTAAGGCCCAACGCTTGATAGGAGACGATTGAAGATTTTAAAGAATCAAACAATTTTCCTTGTTCTGAAGAAATTTCTAGCGGACGGTCGGTCGTTGTCATGGCACTTCTTTTTAAGGTTTTGCTGTATTTGTCGGAAAATCGGACGACGCTTTAGTACTGAGCAGTATGATAGGGCTTGAAGAAAGCACTAACGCTGCAGATGAAGTCTTTTATTCCAAATACGGTGTACAACATTCCGAGTTTTGTCTTCTTCCGCTAAGGGTGGCGGCGAAAAGATAACGCATTTTAATGTTTTTACGTAGGTGACATCATAGTGTAAAGCGCGCTTGCGGAGACCACCATGTCAAGGCTATTTTAATTTAGTATTCTTGTTCGGTAGCTACCATTTCTCCTAAACTAGTTTTCAATGCCCGCATCGCTGTCCATTCGTCCACCCACTCGCTCTCCGCTGTTCTTGTGAATAAACCACTTAAAGTTGCCCACGCAGACTGCTTTATGATACCCTGCAGATTGTCAGGTTTCTATGATCTGACTGTAATTGATGCTCGACACGTTCCGCTGATTAGTTTCTGAACACAACAAGTCCATTCTAGACGTTGTTTTTGCTTCACCAGCCTGCACCGAAGGGCTGCGTTCCTACCTATATTCGGCTTAACCGGATGCGCCCAGAAAACTTGAAAACCATTACGGTGTTTCTAGGACAGTTCCCTACAACCTCCAACATTCACTTTTAAAAACTCCATGGCATGTTCGTTGATCTCCCTAGCTACGAAGCTACAGCGGTTTATTCTACCGTAAATAAAGTTAATGACTTGGCCTTATTTAGTTGTTTATACTCGTTGCTCCCACAGTTACCCAATAGATGGACGTGACAATCCTCATGAAATCTAAACGGAAAAGAAATACATAGGGCCAGATACCAAGTTTGAAACTGTTCGCTACATATCCACCTAAGGCAGGTGATAAATTATTCTCTGCCAGCGCCGAAAGTGGCACTATTCACTTACCTGGTTAAAATTTGCCTTTTTTGTGAACTGCGCACCGTGCAATTTTGCTATCGAGTCCTTTTTGCTAATTATGTAGAGCATCGGCTAGTTATTTGACCAAATAATAATAAAAACGACACATTTATAGTGTTCGAAGTGCCTTATACGACATTGATGTCTTTGTTTTTTCTCTATCTATGTCCTTATATTCCTTGAGACCTTTGTTTCTAATTGGTGAAGAAGAATAGGGGCGATTACATACTAACGGTTCAAGAACTGTCAAAATGCAAAAATGCATACAAGAAGCTTCAAGCTTTCCTGGAAGAGCAATGAGTTAACCGTCGACATGCATTTCCGTTCACAACGAACTTCGATGCCGTAAAAACAGGATAGGGTGTATTGAGATTATGGCTAATCCACTAAGCCGCACATTTGACTTCAAATTTATGTGGCTTTATTTAATAGGTGATCACGTTTGACGATGCCATAACAACAACCTTTTCAGGGGAACATGTCGATCAAACTTGTATTGCTCGCCCTTCTTCTTTGTATAGCTGCTGCAACAGCCAAACAGGTAGTCTGTTATTTGAAAAATACAATTATTTAGAACACTGGGCGCATTACATTTTAGTAGAGTGCACTGTTGCGACGTGTGTTATGGTGTCTTTTTCCTGCTATAGATCCAAACTTAAGCAAAATCCTAAAACTGGGTGGACCACAGGATGGAAAGTGCTACATACTGTCCTTCCGTATGCAGCACATCGACCTCGAACAAAACCACGTCTGTGATAGGTTGCACCCCCTAAGCCGCGCCAAACTTTCTTATCCAAGGGGCGTCCAAAAAAAAGTAAAAAATTAAGTTATTCACTTAATCACAGTTCCTTCTGTTGTGCCTTTGATTAATGCCTAGCACTACGTAAATGGAATTTTTGCAAGCAACCAAATAAACTACTGGAGGATTGTGTAGTGAGATCGGCGCAACTAGTGGACGAGGGGGGCAGTCCATCAGTACTCGAAAAAGTTACGGGTTTTTACCAGTTTGACCTAGGCCCCTCTCGGTGCAACTTGCATTACACGTACGTACGCGTACAATGGGGGAAATTCCACGTCACCAAACCCGACTGCTATGTTCAAGGCGGTCGAAGCCAAGGACCGCCTCCCCCGTGCACGTGTTGCGCCGTGAGATCTATTAATATAACAGAAGACTGAAATTTTTTGTGCTTCATTATGCGATGAGGAACTTTTTGTAGTTGGAAAATCAACATTTTCTAACAAAGTCAAATATTGTGCCTACTTTTTGGGACGGACGAATAGTAAATTTGAAAATAATTAAATAAAATATAAAAATCAGAGTAAATATTTAATAAATATAAATGTAAATAAAATTTAAAATTATAAACATAAAGTATATAAATTAAGATAAATAAATTTAATAAACAACTTCAAAATATATTGAATCGAAAATTTATTTTGACTTTTATAGAGAATAACTTGCATTCTTACTTGAAAGTCGCCCGTTTAAACTGTTCAGTCTGATTCCAGTACCTAAGCTAGACTTACCTGAAAGCGGAGAGTTGGCAAAAAAGTTTGAACTGGAATTCTTTCATGGAATCATTGTTTTGTAATAGCACGAACTTAATCAAGTGCAAAGTTTCCATGCCGCCTTAAACATGCACGTAACAACCCGTAGCAGTTGACGCAGACATTGTGAATCTAAAAACAGACAGAACTAGACAGATTTTGTCACCCTTCGAACATTTGAGCCGAGCAGCATCATACAACTCCTGAAGTGGAGTAGAGCACACTCGGACCGCTTTATGGTTTCAGCAGATAGTACACTAAAGCAAAGGTGTTGGATTCTTCCGAACGACACGGTAGAACACTATTCTCTATTTGGACTGCTTTAGCCCTCCTTGGAAGATGTTCGAGACGTCGGGAAGAGCGAAAAGTGGTGTGGCTTATTGGTTGGCACAGCGAGCCTAATTTTTCATCCGGTATTATTATTATTGAGAAATCTCTCACTAGGTGGAAGAAGAGACGCAATACCATACCACGCCTGACTCAACACATTGTCCGAATTATGCAGCTATTGCGGCGTCCTACCTGATTTAATTTTATGATTCGGTGCAATTCGGTGACGGTTCTTGACTGCGGTCTTGTTCGCACCCAAATGTCGCCGATAATAGGCGAAAAGAAGCATTGAGCTTCTCTTCAAAATGCTATATACAGTGTCCCTGACTGATTTCTGAATGAAAGATCTGTCGATTGAAAGCGCTAGTAGAAACAAAGAACCAGACTCGAAGATCATGTTCTCTTTGGGTGAAGCGAAGATGTTGACAGCAGCGGTTGGTGATCCACAGGATTGTAGGAACTCGAAGTAGACGACCGCTCGTGCATGGACTATTAGGTTGTCCGGAAAGCTTTTAGACTAATGTCGAAGAACATTTAAAAGTTAATAACTTTATTAACAACTACTATCATTCAACAAAATATTCACCATTATGATCTATCGCATATCGCCGGTAGAGAACGAATACCACAAGCGAAGAACTTCGGAGATTTGGACAGCAAGAAGTTGTTCGCAGCACTTTTTCTTCGTCCCGATTTACGAACTTATTTTCCAGCTATGAAAGACTGCAGCGACCGGAAAACGTGGTAGTCACTGGGAGCAAGATAAGTTGAGTACGGTGGATAGGGTACCAGTTCAATCCCGAGTTTCTCCAGTTTCTTCTGCGTATTCTTTCGTGTGTATAATTCGGCGTTATCTACGAGAAGATTTTTTCCTCTTCTGGTATTGCCATTACATAGGATTATGCTCATTCTCTTCAGCTAAGCGCAGAACATGTCTTATTCTACCACGGGACCGATAGGAACCAATTCCCAGAATACTGAGCCATTGATGTCTCGCCAGAAGGAAAACAACTTCTTTTTGTCGTGATCAAGACGTTTCGGCTGCTGCTGGGGCAACTCATCGAAGTCCACCCAGTGCTTGCGACGCAGCAATGCTTTCCATCAATCGTGACAATCGAGCCGATTAAAGCAAATGTGCGGCGACGGTTGAGGAGAGAAGTGCAGATATCAACACGCTTCCGTTTGTCCAGCCAAAGCACATGGTACGACTCGAGGCAACTTCGCGACTTTGTCTGAAGACCGAATTGCATCGTGTAGTGTGGACGGAGTATTTGTAAGGTTTGAAAGTTTGCGTACAGAAAGATCAGGTCGAGCACCGCAGGTGGCGAGTTCGAGCTACTGTTCTGCGAATGTGGTCAACCTGTGCGACGGCAATCCTCGAGCGATTCGTCACCGTTGTCGAAATTGCGGTACAAGTTGTAGCACGTCGCCCGAGATGGGTCTTGCTCCATCATTGTCTCCCGTAGAAAGCGATGGGCTTCGCTCGATCGGCCGGAGCGGTGCTGTAGAAGGAGAGCTGTTCGGCAGAGCATTTTCTTGTCGTCCATTGCGAGGCAGCACTGGGAACAAGACACGATATGTCGCACCTTCTGCTGACAGGTACATATACAGGACATGAAATACAAATCTCTTAAGTCCAGCCGCTCACAACTTAAGCTGGTAAGGATACGTTGTTTTGAATCTTACCATGCAATTAGTCCAATTACCTTCCGGACATCCTAATATAAGATTGTGGTGTCGACTAGGCCGTCATTTCGTGTTTTGTATGACGCTACGGCTTTCCGCTCCTCTTTGTTTTATTACTGTTTTTGTTCACTTAAGTGAATATAGCGCTAGCTACTTGATACCGATGAAACTATAGATCTCGCTGCTTTAGACCACACTATACTTTCCGCTTGATAGACATCAATCCAGAGGCGATGGGTGTTTGTGAAATCCTGCATTAAAATTCTTTTATATAAATCTTTAAATAACTGACACTCAGTTCATTTGAGAGAATTTGCCATTGCTTTTGGAAGCCCTATTTGAAGAGCGACGCAATCGCTTCAGTTCAACGCTGTACCGCATGTAGACCGTCTCGTCAAAAACATCCTGTAGGACATAAACAAGTGTAGTTCTAGGAATATCCCTCTCTAGGAAGCAAAATCTACGTCCTCCCTGAAATCAGGAGTACAAAAACATGCGTTTCTTCTAACGTTGTCATTCTCCCACCAGGACTTGGAGACGTTTCCGTTGAAAAGATATTCTGCTTGAATTTTTAAAGGAAATGTACCTGGAAATAAGAACGACATCCGTCATATGTTTTCTTTGATCGACTTAATAATTTCCAGCATCAAAGAGGTCTTCACAAAGTGCGTTCTTTGTCCGATCTGACTGAAGAGATGGAGCAAGAACTTAAGAAACACCCGGAGAAGCAAATTATTTGTTTCCTCGATCCAAAATGTAGAGACCCCAAATCCACACCAGAACCAAGAAGAAGAAGAGGAGCCACCAAGAGTGAACCATGAAAGTAAGCTTTTCATAAAGTTATTTTGCTACAAAAATACTGCGGTACGGTTTGAAAACTTGTCTTAGAGCCACTGCCGTTAGTGACCCTTAAGCTAAAGTACCAAGCCGTCAGACCACGCTATATTGAGATGCCTTCTCGATCACTTGGTTTTTCTCTAGGCAGGCGGTGGCTTATTTATAAGCGCAAGAAACCTCCGAGAAAAGGACGCGTCATGCACCTGCCTAGTAACTTTCGAAATTTGCTCGACCGGTGGTCTAGGTCCCACTTCCCTTTTTTGATCTTGCTTTTCATCCCCGTTGGGACCAAGTGAGCTTTTTCTTAGCGTTCTCCTTCTGGCTCGATGTGCAGAGTTCGGTGTTCAATCATCATTCCGCGCATTTTACTGAGCCTGCCAATATGTATACCGTGCGTTTGGCCATTGTGAGAAGAGCCAGCGTTGCTTGTGCCAAAAAGGTTTTAAATGCATCATCTTGAAAAGCTTATCCACTATGAGGATGCATTATGTATTCTAATTTCCCAGTCTGCAGTGGAGGTGCCTTGAATGCATAACGCTTATGAAGTGAATAGCGATACCCAGCTAAAGGTCATGTCAATCCTGTTCCCCTTGCACTCATCAACAATTCACCGTCTTCGGACTTCGGAGGGACAGAAGTTTCCGTTGGCTGCATGACCTCCTAACGAGCGGCGTAAACGAGGTGAGCCGTCATTGCCGCTTTCTAACCATGGCGCTACAGACACAGTGAGCTATCATTAGGGAACGTCGGCGCGACGAGACGTAATGATAATCTCCCATATTGACTATTCACGCTGTCCAATTGATATAGGTACTTATAATTTCATCGTGTCATACCGCGATGCTGCTCTGAACCGCTTCTTACAAACTGAAAGGTGCGCGCTAAAAGTGCGTCCACAAAACGTAAAAGTATAGCATAAATCGCTCAACAGAATCGCTGATTACCACCAAAATCTCTCGTTTTTCCCTTGGACACGATTTCGCGTAAACAGTTAAAAATTATTGCGTATTTTGCAATTCGCGAACAGCAGTGTAAAGAGCTGTGGATGTATTGCTCTATTCATATCACCACAATCATTCAATCCAACCGTCCTCCCCCCTTTTCCTTATGGTTAGTATTCTCAACAAAGCAAATTATATCTGGTGATCCATTTTAGATCCAGCATGCTTTTGGTTGCCGAGGGCTATCAACCAAAAGCGAGCTTATACTCCTGAAGAGCGCAGCATTGGAGAAAATGGGAAAATGTTTTGTTTGTTTTCAGTTTTCCCAATAAACTGTTTTAGTCATTTTTTGAGGTCTATCATGCCGAACTGCTATAGATGCTCTATTTCGCTGAAAACGTTTTTTTATTCAAGAGTCTTCTGAGTTATCTAAGTGAATACAGAGTGATACATGCGACATTTTCAACTATAGAGACAACAGAGACACACACACATACCAAACTTAACTAACTTCGACTACCTCACGTTGTATTTGAGACCAGCTCGATGTTTCGTTCACAGTGTTACAATAGTACTAAATATGTATTAGTAGGAAGCCGCACAGCAGTCCACTTATCAGAATTATCAGAAAATGTTGAAGTATAAACATGTGTACAAAAGATTCGCTTCGCCATTCTTTTCAGACAAAGCTTTGTTTTATGCAGCTATCTTCCTGTAGAGGCATTCATCTATTCTGGAACGAAAAGTGTTATGTGCTTCAATACTACAATGTATTTCACCTTCAAGCAAATATGCAAAAATCGGCACTGTCTTCACATTTGCCCTGCGTTAAAATCGCTATCTTGTATGAAGATAAAGTCTTGAGATGGTTCTCTCTCCGTCTTCAGCGTTTATCTCGCTTAGACGAGTGGGCCGCTTTCATGGAATGCTGGTGCCACTTTTCCTGACCAGGGTGCAACCTAGCCATCTCCAAGTCCTAATACAGCGAAAGCCACTGCTGCTTTGGTCGCCCTCGTGGCCATTTTCCGGACACATCAAGGTTAACACCAATCTTACGGACGGTGTCACATTTTGCGCGAAGAATGTGACCCTACCATCGCAGACGAGCTTCCGCATCTTCTCAAACATCGGAGTGACACCGAACCTCTGCCATATGGAGTCGTGGCGTTCTCGATCCAACGCGCAACTCCTGCCGTCCACCACAGCATCGTTGTTTCCACTCCGCTGAGGCGCCTGTCAACTTCACTAAACACGGCCTGCTCCGTAGATCCTCGACTTGAGTCGCAATGGTATCTTCTTGTCGCTGAGCACTCCCGTCAGAGAGCGCCGTTTGGACCAAGCTGCATTCACGGGTGAGTCCACTTCAAGGAGTGCACTACCAGCGGACGCGATTCCTGATCCCAGGCGCATGAAAGCAGGGACGTGGCAGTTAAAGCCCGCTCATCTTAACAGAGCGACACTCATTTTCGTCACTGGTCAGGTACTCGGTCCTTTTGACCTTAAGCTTGAGCCCAAATCTCCAACAGCAATCACACCAAGCTTGTTCCCGCTGCTAGAGTTCGATCCTGCCGTCGCTAGCGAGCATTACATCATTAACAGAAACCAGCGTCCAAGGAACAGGCCGCTGAAGATCACGTAATATCATATCCATAACGACCACGAAGAGTGGTTTGGAGAGCACAGACCTTTGATGTACTCCTACAGAGATGGGGAACTCCATCGACGTACCTGCTGCAGCTTGTTGCAGTGGCCCCTTGGAACAAAAGTACAGTGTTCCTACCCACTATCTTGGGAACTCTCTCGCTCTCGTAAGGCATGCTGTCTCACTTCACGCGGAACGCAATCAAAGGTATCGAAATCCAGGTAGGCCAGATGCACTGGCTCCTGTTTCTCGCGGTGTTTTTCTAAGACGAACAGTGCAACAACAGTGAATGGTATCGATTGTGGCACAACAGCTTCGAAACCGCACTGAAGGTTATCACGAATGCGCCCGTCGACAATGCGTTCAAAGATCTTCCTTCTCTGCAAAAGCAATCGGATTGGGTACGTAGTTTTTCGCTAGGCTACCTTTCTTCTTCCGAATCGGAATCGTCTGCTTCTCTCCCAGATATCGGACACTTTCTCCTCCGGAATAACTTGGTTGAAGAACGTCGTCAGCCACTTCGTTGGGTACCAGGTTTTCTATTAGGTTGTTCCAAAAAACCCCGCCGTTTTTTTTTCAACGATTCATTGCGGATTCCGCCAGCGGTCTCCTGAACAGCGCTAGACAGCATTCGAAAAAAATAATAATTTGCTCTATCAGAGCGTGCATTCCATTTCTTTTTTCATCCAGAATTTTGTCAAATTTTAGGTCACTAAAGTGAAAAAGTAGCCATTTCCGCACTTAATCTCTCCGCTTAAATTCGGAATTTTTCGCGCAGTCTTTTATAGCACTTGGAAGACAATGTTCTGTACTACAAAAATACCTGTTGTATCTACTTGCTCATTTGTCCTTTATTGGTTTCTAGATCATCAAATTGTGACGTCCGACTTTTCCGTCCGAACATTTAGTGAAACTCCTGCTCTATGGTAGGTCTTCTTTGCTCAGTGTTATGAGTCGTTCGAAAGAGAATGTCTTGCTCTATACGAATTTGTGTCGCGTTTATTGGCTGATGCCGAATTCTGTCGAAAACCAACAAAATTTCAAAAAGAGAAAAATCATCTTCACAAACAATTCCTTCTCCTTGTTCAGTCTGTCTTGCGCAGTTTTATATGATGAATGATATGACACTCGAAAGTGCATGTCTTGTTCTACCAGAATATATGATTTGTTCTTCGGTCACTTAAATTTTTGCTAATTTTCAGGTCATCAAAATGAGCAGTGCCAGGTCGACAAGGATGAGCACTTTTGGCACCTACTTCTCTTTGCTATCAACCAGGGTGCTAGTGCGGCTAAGGCACTAGAACCCCGGTAGACGCACAAACACTACTTTTCATCGCCAGTTACAATTCTGTGCAAAAATCGGTGAATATGTCCGTGTGATGACGGATGACGGACAAGCAGGCCGGCAGCAATCGTCACTCGCTGGTTCCTGATGTTCATTCATCACACGAACATACTCAACGATTTCTGCAGAACTGAACTGGCGATGAAGAATAGTGCTTGTACGGTTAACCAGGGTTCTAGTGCCTTAGCCGCACTAGAAACCTGATTGAAAGCAAAAAGAAGCTGACAAAGGTGCTCATACTTGTCGACCTGGCACTGCTCCATTTTGATGACCTGAAAATTAGCAAAAATTTAAGTGACCGAAGAACAAATCATATATTCTGGTAGAACAAGACATGCACTTTCGAGTATTATATTATCATACTCTATAATAACGGGCTAAGCGATTAGCCATGGAGCACGCCAAAAAATAGGGGCGGAAACATCAGGGGCGCGAAATAGCAGAAAATACCCAGACGCCTTCTACGTGCCTGGCGATGCCGTAGATGTACCGAACACGTCGGCAAGCATGCCTGACGATGCCGTAGACGTCCCAAACACGTCGGCAACCGTGCATGGCGAGCCGTAGACGTCGCAAACACGTCGGCAACCGTGCGTGGCGATGCCGTGGACGTGCCGAACACGTCGGCGACCGTGCCTGGGCATTCAGATGATCATCGACGGGAGGCGTTCACAGCAGGGGGAGGCAATCGATATCGATCGATATTACCGATTTTCTGTGGATGTCATGCAAGCGCCCTGAAACATCAGCCCTGGGGTAATCGAGGTCGCTGAACACGAATCTGAAGTCGACCAATCGATATCGATCGATATTATCGATTTTTCTGTGGATGTCGTGCAAGCGCCCTGAAACTTTAGCCCTGGGGTAATCGAGGTCGCTGAACACGAATCTGAAGTCGACCAATCGATATCGATCGATATTATCGATTTTTCTGTGGATGTCGTGCAAGCGCCCTGAAACTTTAGCCCTGGGGTAATCGAAGTCGCTGAACACGAATCTGAAGTCGACCAATCGATATCGATCGATATTATCGATATCGTGGATGTCGTCTTGGCGATCGGAAATTTCAGCCCTAGGGGTATCGTGGTTGGTGAACGCGACTCTGAATCCCGTTATTGAAGTGTCGGGAGCCATCAATCCATTTAGGCCGTATTATCGATTTTTTGTGGATATCTTTCTTTCGGTCCGAAACTTCCCTCCCGGGGTAGTCGAGGTCGCTGCACGCGAGGGCGAAGCCCTTTTTTGAAGTGTCGATCGCTATCAATTCAGTTTGAGCCGTTTTATCAATTTGTGGATGTCGCTCTGGCGATCGGAAATTTCAGTTCCAGGGGTATCATGGTTGGTGAATACGACTGTGAATCCCGTTATTGAAGTGTCGAGTGCCTTCATTCCATTTTGAGCCGCATTTGCGATTTGTTTGTGGATGTCTTTCTTGCGATCCGATCTCCCCGCCCCTGGGCTAATCGACGTCACTGAACTCGAATCTGAAGTTTATTTTTGAAGTATCGATCGCTATCAATCGATATCGATTACCATATTACCGTTTTTGTGTAGTAAAGGCGCTGTTACCCTACCAAAATCCAGGTTTGAATAACGCGCCATGTGCGGTTATACTCTTTAACGTGCAGTGTGCCTTGGTGCGTGAAGTTTCGAAAATTATGGCTGAATATCGATTTTTCTGTGGATACCTTTCTTGCGGTCCGGTACTTCCGTCCTGGGGTAGTCGATGTCGCTGAAGGCGAGCGTGAAGTCCACATTTGAGGTGTCCTTCACCATCAATCCATTTGGGCCATATTATCGATTTTTTGTGTGGATTTAGTCTTAAAATAGTGGGCGGGGGAATAGGGGGGGGGGGTGAATTACGGCACGAAAACACGAAAATAGCTAAAAAATACCCAGACGTCTTCTCCCTGCCTAGGAACTTCAGCCCTGGAGGTGGTCGAAGTCTCTAAACACAAATCTGAAATTCGCTTTTGAAGTATCGATCGCCATCCATGGATATTGATCAAGCTATAGATTTTTTGTGGCTGTCGTCTAGGCGGTTTAAAACTTTAGCCCTGGAGGCAGTCGAGGTCACTCAACACGAATCTGAGATTCGTTTTTGAAGTACTGATTGCCATTAATCGATACTAATCAAGTTACCGAGCGCGAAAATAGCGGAAAATACTCAGACGTCTTCTACGTGCCAGGGATTTAGAAGACGTGCGGAATACGTCGCGTGACGTGCCTGGGACTCAAAGGACGTGCCAAAGGCTTCGCTCAGCGTGTTTGGGGATTCAGACAGACGTGCCGAAAACGTCGTCCGCTGAGGGTGGATCAGTGAGGGGGACCAGTAGCAGTAATGGGGGACGTTTCAATAGGGGAAGACCAGTAGTGGGGAACCAATAGATCGCCCTGTCACACCATATACTATACGTACTGCGAGCCTTTTGTACTCCTAGGTAGGAAAGAAACCTGTGCAAGTAGAGCAGCTAACTTTATGTGATTCTCCTTAGTTTAGTGATATTGCAACATCGCGCGAAGCGCGCAAGTGCGAGGAACGCGGATAGGCGTGACGGAGCACTTGTTCATCATATAAAACTGCGCAAGACAGACTGAACAAGGAGAAGGAGTTGTCTGTGAAGATGATTTTTCTCTTTTTGGAATTTTGTTGGTATTCGACAGAAATCAGCATGAGCCAATAAACGCGTCACGAATTATTATAGAGCACAACATTCTCTTTCAAATGACATATAACACTGAGCAAAAAAGTCCTACCATAGAGCAGGAGTTTCGGTAAAATTTCGGACGGAAAAGTCGGACGTCACACTTTGACGACCTAGAAATCAATAAAGGACAAATGAGCAAATAGGTGCAACAGGTACTCTTGTAGTACAGAACATTGTCTTTCAAGTGCTTTAAAAAGCTGCGCGAAAATTTTCGAACCTAAGCGGAGAGAACAAGTGAGCAAATGACTACTTTTCACTTTTTCACTTTGCACTTTAACGACCTAAAAATTGACAAAATTCAGGATGAAAAGAGAAATGCAATACAAGTTCTGATAGAGCAAGTCATTTTTTTTTCGAATGCTGTTTAGCGCTATTCAGGAGACCGCTTGCGGTATCCGCAATGAATCGTTGAAAAAAACGGCGGGGACTTATGGGACAACCTAATATTTACACACGTCAACCGCCTAATCATCGGGCCTATTACTTTGCCCATCTTCATCTTATTCAGAGTCGCTTCTGTGTCCTCTACGGTGACTTTCTGAACGGGACCGCATACAGGAGGAAAAGATGGAGAGCAAATTCTACTGTCGAGACTTCTCCAAAGTAGGTGCGCATCCGATTCAAAAGCATTGTGGGGTGAGTAGTTGACCTTTCTCATCGCTGATGCCAAAGAACTTCTCAACGTCTTCCGCCTGGCGATGATGGACCTTTGCGGGTCGATAAAGAAATCGCTCGCCATCGCGCGACTCAAGCTTCTCGTATGCATCATCGAAATGAGTGGCTCTTGCAACCGTTACCGCCTATTTAGCGACTTTTTTGGCTTCCTGATACAGCGGCTGTCTTATCGCCGGGAAATGCGTGGTGTAATCTCTTCTTTACTCGGAGTTTTTCCCCAACTTCGTTGGTACACAGCCATGTCTGCTAAGGGACCATACGGCGTCCCAATTTCGTAGTGCCGAGATCGGAGCGCTCAGCACTGATTAGCGCTTCGGTAGCACTTTCCCTTGTGTCGATGATGGCTGGGACCACCTGCTTCATTCTCTTCCAGTCACCACTAATTGATCCTCGATTTACCGCTTTGTTCGTTGTTAGATGCCAGTGGTGTGAACTTCATCTTTCAATCCAATCGTCCTTCTCTCTGCCTTATGGCTAGCATTCACGACAAAGTAAATTATCTATGGTAATCCGTAGTTTTAAATCCAGCATGGTGATTGTTCGATTGTTTGAGGCTATCAATCAATAAGCAAGCTTCCACTAATGATTGGAGAGAATAAGAACAGTTTTGTTTGCTTTTTGTTTTGTCAGTAAACAGTTTTTTCTTTTTCTGAGGTAATGTCGAACAGCTCTGGATGCTTTGTTTCACTGAAAGTGTTCTTTAAACAGGATTTTTCTAGGGTATCTAAGTGAACACAGAGTCTTGGATGAGACATTTTCAAAAATCAGAGACAGTAGGGGCCCCTGTCAAATAACCTAACTTCAATCGCTTGACATTCTATTCGATACCAGCACGATGTTTTGCTTACAGTATTACATTATGTTAGTGTTCAATACTGATAGGAAACCGCAAAGCAGTCTACTGATCAGATTTATCAGAAAATGTTGAGGTACAAACATAAGAATGAAAAGTTCGCCTCGGCATTCCTTTCAGACGAGGCTTGGCTTTGTGCAGCTATTTTGCTGGAAATGAATTTATTTCTTCTAGAAGGGAATGTTTTTCATTCTCTAAAACGGTTTGATCATTGTTAAGGGTGATTACAATGTATGTCACCATTAAGCACACATAAAAAATCAGCATTGGCTCCACATTTACTTCGTGTTAAGTTTGGTTTCCTATATGCAGATAAAAACCCAAGATTGTACGACTATCAATATTGCAGAAGCTGCTTCCACTCAAACACATGGAATTGTAGTAGGATATATATATATATACATGTGTATATATATAATAGCTGTGCTTGAACGAATATATTCGAGTGATTATTTAAATAGTTATTCGAATAGTTGAATATTCGATATCTCCTGATTTTCGAACCTGAATATGGCTCAATTAAATGTTCGAGTTCGTTCGAATTCGAACATCTAAGTGAGCCATACTCGAATATTATTCGTAAGTCGAATAATCAAACTCCATCGAACAAATTCGTTCGAATGCCAAATGAACTTTATATCTTTAGGCATAGAACTTGTCCACGCAACATTTATGTGATGTTTGATCAGGAGCCCCACCCCCATCTCGGAAGTATGTTCTAGGGGTGAGTGGATTAACCGTTATCCGCTATCCGGCTTCTTGAAGAGCTTGACGTATTTGTCTTGTTGTTCGTCATTCGGCGCAAAAGTTGCGGGATAACGAACAACAAATTAGCTGACTCCTCATGTTTGGACGTGCTGGTGGATGGACTATGTAGATGATCGTGAAGAATGCATTCAAATTCGGAAGGGCTGGTTGAGGCATTTCCTCACTTAGGTACAGATGACATAGAGATGACTAACCTCCATCCCTCCAGGTCGCTAGATTTGTAGCATTCATTTATGAGGTTTTGAAAAAACATTGAAATGTTTCATTGGCTTCTCTCCTAAGTCATGTGCAGAAAATTACGCATGCAAGCTACCTTGATGATATAATTATCGTTAGAGGCGGATGGCCTGACGCTTCACAAGAAGAATGGTAGAGCGCGGTCCTGTAGGTACTATTCCTTGCGATTCCATAACTGCAGTATGTTCAATTTGATTACAATCGGCTATGATATACTTTTAGAGAAAGGCTATAAAGCAAAAAAATGCAGCAGAATGATGAATACGGCCGAAAGGAATTATGTTTAATCCAGATTAATGGAGAAAGCGACGCTCCGTCAAGTACTTGGGGTATTTTTCAAGAAACGATTTTCCAAGAGCATTTTCTGTCCGATCCCTGCCGATAAATATGATGCCTTTGTAACGATATGGCATTAATCTTCTAAAAATCTAAACGATGCAGTTGAAATGTACTAATTTAACTTTCCGTCACGTGTGTTGCAAAACATGTGGTTTGACTCTGATTTGTGAGTTTTCTAGCGAAACCTATAAAGAACCACTTTCTTTTAGGGATGCGACGGATATTCGGCTTCTACTCTACTGGATGTCATAACTCTTTCAATTTGTGTTCAGCCTACTCAATCGCTAGCCAATAGAAAGCTAGTATTTTCTCCATCCCAAATTATTCAGCCCTGGATCTAAGGATACAGCTGAACTTATCAAGCTGTGAAACCTATGTACGTTGTTATTCAGACATTATTCGACTGACGTTTCGGCACAACGGGCCTCTTTGCATTGCTTAAAAGGCAAGAGATGTCGGAAGAACTACCCATAGTTTTAAGTGAGAAAACTATGAGACTGATGAGTATGTGACGCAACCCAATCAATTCTGTGGAAACAGGAAAGAGGTTGGTAATTTGCTGGGACGAAAATGGAGTGAGTGGGTGATTGATTTAATTGTCTCCTCTTAAAGGGGAAGTGTTTAACAAGGGAAGTGTCCTAAGCGTATGTCTGAACTTGGAAACCGAGTCTGAACTTGGAGAATATGAGAGGAATCTCCATCTTGGTACAAAAATGTGCTTCCTTTTTGAGAAGTCGTTAAGCCAAATGAGAAGAGTGTAGAGTAGCCTCCGTTAGACCGCCGCCACTCTTTCCTACCCTGCTGGAATTCTCTAGCCAGCCGTGGTTCTTGCCACATGTTGCCCGAGGATCCGGGTGTAAAAGAAGGATGCAAAATAATGTCTGGGTAGATGGCCGTGTGATATCAGCTTTGACCCTCCCACCCCTATGCAGTTCCCGATCCTCCGTTTGCTACACTACACGCCACTCCGCTGGAAAGTCGCCGTTCCCTGGGGCTAAAAAGGGGCGGGTCGAGTAGAAAATGGAACGGGGACTTATATACAAAGAATTTCGTGGTGGTCCGTTCCGCCACATTTACTACATGGCACCCTAGAGTGGCTCATTTTTTACCGTGTAAAAACCGATGCATCAAGTACATCGTTTTGTCTGATGGAGGATTTGTGCCTTCACACAGTAGGAGATTTCGGCAGACCGTACCGTGGTTCCGTTGCATGAAGGAGTCGGAAGAGAGATAGACAGCGCGCGAGGTGGGGAAAACGTGGCGAAAACGCGCGGGTACCGAGTAGCGCTTATAGCTATCTGGGTGATCGTCTGGCCGCCATTGTGAGAGCGGTTGCATCTCTCGCTCTTTCGGGAGTCCATGCTGTCAGCTCGCTTCCTTTCAAGCAGTGGCTCGTACAAGACTTGGAGTTTGGGAGGGGTGGCAAAGAATGAGCACACTTGCCCTGAGACAATTGGTCGACCATGTCTTAGGCAAGGATCCACCACGTTCGTCTACGTGATAGGACCAAGTACACCATTGTACGGTGAGGTGATGGAAGCAAGCGGCTCGTGAGCGCCATTGTTTGAGTAGTGGTCGATGTTATACTGAGGAACTAATGGTGAGCTGCGCGGAAACCGTGGGGGGGGGGGGTATATGCACTCTAGGAGTGGGTGGAGATAAGAAGACAGGGAGAGGAGATGGAAGTGTAGGGGGGGGGGGGGAGATTTGTCGCTCTTGAGAGATTAATGTCCGCAGCGTTTGAAAGCCTTTAGGGTTGTGGGAAAAGGGGCGCGGTACCGTCTGGCATGAGATGGATGAGGACATTGGATCACACACAATGGGCGACCGTCGAGCAGCCGCGAGAAAGGAAATTAGTCGCGCGTACGGTGGATCGGGCCGTCTGAAATAACGGCGAATTTGAGAGCAATCGCTGCAGTAGGAGGGAAAATTCCATCATTGGGTACAAAGCAGTTGACCGGTTAATAAGATTAATTAGGCGTAATGTGCAGCTACGAAAGTATCGGACTGTAATACGTCAATATGAATCTGCTACACGATCCGCTTTCTCCTCCCATACGCTATAGACCCTTTCCATCTAGGGGTGGCTCACCAGCCTTCCGATTGTTTTCATACGGTCAGTTAGGTTCTTCAACGTATCCTTCGTTTAATCTTCGTGAAGCATTCCACCATATTGCCTGTATAAGCCGCGCTATACGGAATTTTGGATGTATCTTCTCCGTTAAATTGCTGTAAGTCATTGACGAATCTGGCCCCTGCTTGTACGCATGGCTTTCCTTACGTAGTAGGGAGAGTTACTTACTACAGGGAACAATCGAGCACTTTTGGATCCGGATAGTAAACAGCACCGACCAATATCCACTTTCTATGCTTCTGCAGATTACATACTTCGGAGTGAAACTCTTGCGAAGGGTTCGGCAAGGTGATACCCAGTAGGAATGAGCCGAAATTTTGAGACATTTTCCAGAAAACAGAAAATCGAGTTTTTCAGAAAACAGAAAAGCCAAAAACGCCAGAAAATAGAAAAATCAGAAAACAGAAAATTTCTAAATTCTCGCTCTGGTTGTCTATAAATTTCAAGCATTTTTACCAATAACCAACACTTCTACACCATTTCACTTCAAACTGGATACCTATCGACGTCAGCTGCATAGTTGTGAAATCGAACTGAACACCTTTGAAATCAAAGGGAAGAGGTGTGTGACTAAAGCAGATCCTCTTATTTTTGAAAAATTTTATTCCACTTACACCAACAAACTGAGTGCTCAAAATTGTGTGAAATTTTGATTTTTGAGGTTAAGATAATGAATTAAATATTAATGCAACGTGTGCAGTAAAGCATCAATTTTGGAGTGCACGGAAGGAGTGAAGAGATCACGACTTGCCCTCAACAAGGTGTTCACGATTTTTCTTTAATTGATTAAGTGCAAAAGATGCTTACTCGGAGCAGTGAAAAGGAGATGCGCATTTTCTGCAACAGTTTTGATTGTACCGTTTTCAAGTGCGTAACTACATGTAAATATAAATTTTGCTCTCAATCAAAGAAACACCGATGTGCTGGATGAGTGCATGGGGCCATCTATTCTTAAACAAAGTGAAAACGCGCTGTTTTCTTACACTTTAAAAATTGCGCAATATTTTTCTTTTTTTAAATAAACATTTCATAAAGTTCAGAACACTATTTTTGTCTTTTTGGAAAGGTGAGTTACAGATTTTCCAAGAAAGTGACAGCGAATTCTCCTGAGACAAAAATTTCGAGCTTGTTGATGGGTGTCTGGTTTATTATGGAAAACGGTAGTTTTGCTTTGTTAAGCTTGATTTCAGAATGGTCCAGTTTATTTTGAAAAATGTCCACCATCACGTAAAGTGTCCTGTATATAGTGGCGTGAACGGTATGTATCGGCCAGAACGTGGTATACAAGAGAGTGCCATATAGGTAGCAAGCGGGGTAATATGAATTGCTGCCACATCATACTACATCATGCTCCCTTTCAATAGAAGAATTTAGTAAACAGGAAATCATAACTTACTCATCTTAGGAGGTCTCGAATTCTCAAGGATCTTAAGGAGCTTTTCAAGCTTCCTACTGCATAACTGTCATAATAATTAGCTCAAAGAGTGTAAGAGGGTGAGGCAGCTGTAACATCCAGCAAATTGGCTCATTCAAATTTGGAGCGGAATCTTTGGAACTACACCTGAAGTGACTCCAATCTATACAGTTGATTTCACAACTTATTTGATTCCTACGTGATTCCAAGTTATAGAACAATTGACCATCGCATCCAAATAAAAATATATCTGCCAAAAGAAGCACTAAAGCCAACTGCAAATAGGGTGCCGTCTGAATTGTAAGAGTTTCTAGCCACACCTTAGGAACTCTCTTTTTCGAGGGATGCTCAAAGGTGTGGAAGCTATTACTATGAGAACCAGAGTGTGCGCATGCCTAATTTGTGAAACTTTCAAAAGCAGCTTCTCTAACGAGTATGTCGGCGTCGTGGTAGGGCTGAAAGTTTCCGAGGTCAGTACATACAACGTGTGAGGCTTAAGCGTTAGCCGACTTTCTGCGGTAGAGGAACGTCTTATACTGGCCGGTTCAGATACTCGATATTTACGATTTACGTTTTTTCCTTTCAGGTTTCTTCTGATCTGATGACTTGCGCTTGTTCTGATCAAGTATTTAAAAAAATCCTCACATTAAATTGTTGCGCAGAGCAAACAATTGCTAGAAAAATTTAATAAATCGTACATGCTTCAGTGGACAACTTTATCTCAAAGTATCTCAAGCTTTATCTCGAGCACTCAAAGTACCAGTCTAGTAGCGGCTCATCGAACGACTGAATGAATCTCAACAAAAAATAAGAATCTCAAATTCGAGCTTAGATTTCTCTTTCTTGCCATTCGAAACAAGCTAAAATGATTGTTGGGAAGCTAAGAGTTTATGACCACTCAAATACTGACAACATTCCTCTAGGAGAATCTGTATTGAAGCACACTTTCGCAGCACAAACTGTCATAAACCTTTTCTTATGATCGATACTGCTACTTAGAGATCATACAAATACAATTTATAAAAAACGTGAAACTTCTACTGAGGAACTGCATGATAGTAGTACAGCATCAATCAAACGAATCAGACAAGTTCAGACAGCGATTTGTAGAGAAGGCCATCGCAAACAGCTTTTTCCTAATTTGAAATAGCTTCAGAGCATTTTTTTTTTGCTACAGAGGTTGCGATGTTGTGATACGGTTTGAATTCTGATGGGAGGATTTAGTGCCGGACGCGTCTTTTGAATAGACGCCTCAAAAACCGTGATTTTGCGGTTTTTGCTCTTTTTGCCTAAATGTCATCCATATGATAAACTAAGGGCATATTTGGTCCCATAATTTGAGGTTTTTTGAGAAACGGTTGGTACCGCTGGATTCATCTTTTCGAGATCTACACAACCATGTAAACAGCTTTACTAGACCACCGCATTTTCGCAGTGGGTGACCAAAACGAATGACTTGAGCAGGCTCTTCGCGATTGGAGCGGTTTTGCTCTGTCATGCCAGATATCCTCCGAGAGTGCGTCGTGCACAATGTATATACGATCGAACCTATCAATCGAGTGGGCGTGACAACACGCGAATTGCACACTCGGGGCGTGTTCGGAACGCGATAACTCTGTCAACTGCGAATCTTTCCGGATGCAACTCGAGGGTTTTGTAAGCAGCATAAGTTTCTTGAAGCTCACTTAAGCACATCAGAGTAGCTTATCACTGGACAAAGTTACAGCGGTGCGAAAATGCTGGTGAAGCTTGTGCCAACCAATTTTTTCGATTTCGGTTCACCACTGCGAGAAACCACGGAAAGCCAACCGCATGCAAATGTGTGAGCAAATGAAACACTGAAGGCACTTTACAATGACATGCTCACAGCTTCCTAGCTGCCTAACCTGTCTTAGCACAATCTGCAATTTTAGAGCGGTGGAGGGCAGCGGTGGAGTTTCTTCCGCCCTTACTCACCCATATTTGAGTTCTTGATACTCTCAAGAGCACCATTCTGTTCGAATGGAATCGATCACGACCAATTTTGGAAATATCGTTTTTTGACAATTTAGCGTGATGGACTAGGCCGCTCAGGGCCTCGGCAGATGGACGATGACATCGAAAATTGGTGTTTCCAGAATTTGACTAGGTTTTATACCACTCGATAGAGCTTCTTGTGCTGAATTGAAAGGCACTGCTGAGAGTGTAAGGGTACTGAAAGTTAATAAAAGGACAACCGCCGTCGATCGGCTCAAAATAACCTCAAATTAAAGAAGTTAAGGACAACAAAAGTACACCAGGATGCAGCTGCAAACAATAACCGTAAATTAAAGGAGTTCAAGCGATGACTGTGAAGCCGCTTCCAAATACAAAGGACAACTGAACCGCGAAACCAGAATCCGAAAGGAAGATTGATGACACGCTGGCCTGCAGCAGTTGACCGCGGACCACAGGAAAGACCATAGGAATGTAAGAGAAAAGATTCCGGACAATTGCTAAGCCAGTAAAAGGAGCGCTTAAAACGCCAGAGGGGCACAGAATCACCGTCGCTGAGGTGAGGCCACCGGCCTCCACCTTTTCCTCTTTCGCCTCCTGTTTCCTTCCTTTCCTCTCTCTCTCTCTTCATACTCGTCATGATGCCCCCTCTCATCTCTCTTATGTTATTCCCTTGTACTCTAACATCATATTAATTATTACTCTGATATTACTTCCTTCTAGCATGACTAACGCTTCAATTGGCGAACAAACCATTTTTTGATAAGCCGCGTTATCTGAGCTTTTCGCTTACAATTCTCGAAGATTTAGTCACGAAGATGGCATATTCTTCTCATTCCGAACTGTGAAATCCGGCTCGATTTTGAGTTCGCCGGTTGTACTTCAGAAGAAATCGCTCTTATGCTCCGTACGTGGTACTTAGCGACCTACAGGGGACGCCTGTGAACTTACCCTAACGATTACAAAACCTATATGGTCTTCTAGGGCGTCTCACAAGTAGCACATGAGTGTAGTTCGTTTTTGCTTTTTTGCACTACACGATAGTCCAAAAAAAGGCGAAAAATTCTTGCCTAATAAACCGTTTCGATCTGCAGCGACCTCGACGGGATTGGATACCACAGAGGTGACCCATGTGCTAAAGAAATTTTGGCATACATTTGGGTTTAAATTGAAAAACTCACTGGAATTCGGTTTAAAAAGAGCGCAACGAAGTGGCCAGCACTAGTTGTATAGGATGCATACCCGTGGTGCTAATTCTGGTTCACATTCTCATCCGGTTCCCGCTGAATGGACTTGGGTTCCTTCTACGTAAGTTCAGTCAAGCCTAGGATATGATGTCAAGAATTCTCTCACCACAACAACTCTCAAAAGTGTAATTTAAATCTTGGAATCAACCCGCTTACCGTGACGAGTCTGCTACCTTTCTTGTGCGTTCAACTTCTTCGCGTACTCATGTCAAACTCTCAAATAAGGCTCTTTTAAAACGAAAGAAAGCGAACAAAGAACTATAACGATATGACGATGCAACCGGCAGTAAATGAGCCAGCAGCGACTGAACAAATCACGGAGATCATCTATCCCAGCTGCAGAAGCAGCAACAACCGCAAAACCAAAGGGAACCATAAAAATTCATTAGATTTATGAAGCGTTTATTGAAAAGCAGGGTTACAGTTTGTGGTACAATACTATCACAAAAGCGTTTCTCCGTGAAAGCGCAAAATACCCGCGAAGTGTTCCAATAGGAGGATGGCTTTTGTAGTTTAGAAAACGGTTCCAGACTCAAACGTCTTCTGTGCGCTCTTCGAGATCAGCTCACTTCGGACTCATGCTCTCGAACAAATAAGTGATGGCAGTGTGACCGACGACATTGTCAAGGAAGAGTGACTCGATCAGATGACGCTGACATCGCCTACTGCTGTCGAGATGTTATGTTCTTCTGAAGACGATCTCGTCGTCACCCACGACGAGCTTCGCAGCCTGTCGTCGCCGCTGCTTGTCGGGTTCGCGCGTCGACGACTGACGGCACACGCTGAGACAACGCGTTTCTATGGCCGTCATTCGACGAGTTACGTCTTCTGTTACTCGCGAGGCCTGAAACTAGGTAGTATCTTTCTAATGTGATGCCTATATATTCTTCCCATTCGCTGAAAGGCGAAAACGGCGTCCTTCTTTTCGCAATTCTTTCCAGTGCGCTCTCTTAGACCGCGTAAAAACGCGTCATTTTTTCAATTTTCACACCTCTTTTCTCCAAAAAAAGCGGAAGGTGAAAAAGGAATTATTTACACCTCACTTTACCTCAAACTTCTGGATGTCTGCAGCATTTATGCCAATCACACGAAATATTTAACATTAAGGATTTTCGGGAACTTCAAGAAGGAATAAATGCCTGGTGGGAAGGTGGTCAATCTCGTGGTCACTAGATATTCCAATTTAAGAAACTAGTACCGGGGATAGGCCGACACCATCCAAAAATTCGTTTCCACCGGGAGGCGCTACGTTATTTAGCATCCATCAGATGAGTGAGTTAAGAAATGCATACATACGACAGTGGTCTCAGTTTCGACAATCATATTCACAAGTTGCAAGAAATGTCTCTAGTTGTTCGAGTGTGACTGTTAGAGTACTGCTCCCCGATCTGGTCGCCACAAAAAAGTGGATTGATTACAGAATTTGAAAAGATCCAACAAAGTTTCAAATGACGTTCATTCCGCGTTCTGGAATGATGTATCTTTCGTACGAGCAACGTCTATCCCAACTTGGAGCCATTCCTTAGAATTCAAAAGAGAAACTACGGATCTTGCCACGTTGTATAAATTTATTACAAATGTGATCAGCCTTATGGTTAGTATCTCCGATCCGTTTGAAGCTTCCCGAAAAATTGCTATTGCTAGAGGACATCTGGACTTCGGATCGGAGCAGACAAACCAAATGTTACTCAGAACAAAAAAGACCAAAACATTCGCCTCCTGTTAGAAGAGTTGCTCCGTGGAATAGTTTACGCAGCGACCTTTTCATATACAAAACTGCTGTTCCTTCCAGACTCATTTAGTCCAACACTGAGATGAATTTTCTAGTTGTTATAGAGGTCCTCTTTGTGACTATAGAAACCAGAAATTCATTACGATGGTCGTCGGTCAACGTAATCAGAACAGTAGGGGTCTCCGTGGGCGCGCAGTTGCTGAAATACCGCCGCGTTGAATGAATGAGGGCCGCCTTCTCACAATGCGTTATTCTTCAACGAACTGACAGATTGGCAGGAATTAAATGTCGTAAAATCTGCTGTGACCATTATGATTTACAAGACTGCTCCACACACGAGTTATGACACATGTTTGGTTCTTGCTTCAGCTTCCAGCATGGTAACGAGAGGTTGCCTTCAAGGTGCAGGAAAGTATTCTATACACTTTTCCGCCTTGCAAAAAGAGGCTGGGACTAATGTAACGACAAGAACATTTCCAAACATCGCCGAATGTACTATCAATATGAGAAGTAAGAGTTGTCGAATTCACAAGCAATCGAAGGGCACCACTCACGAGGTGGTGAGAACAGTTTCTACTCTACGCTTACGAAGCAGGAAACCAGGTCGCAGCGGCACACTGAGACAAGAAATGAGATGCTTTCCACGTTGAGTCTAAATCTGTGTTCAGTATGTGCTTGACATCGGAAAGAAGTTACGGAGCATTTCCTCTTCACCTTGCTCTGCTTGCGCTCAGGATTAGCCCATTAGAGACGAAAAGCTTAACTGGGGCGCAAGCATCGGAAGTCACCATGCAGTGGCCATACAGGGAACAAAGAAGCGGTATGGTTGGAGGAAAGGAGTCTTCATTCCAATCCCCTGTGTGGTGTTGAACTCCACAAAAAATTCGGCACGATCATCCGAACCTCTCCCTGGTAAATGCTAACTAAATACCAGGAAGGGATCCGGATTCATTGACAATGTTGCACTCACACGACTCTAGAAGTCGAAACAATTTTCCCCTAACTTCGCCCAGAGATTTATTTAAGGGGTTGTTCGTGAATATGATATGCATGGCACGGAAGAATCGAACCCGTCTTGACAAAAGGCCAGGCTCCGTAAACACCGGTCTACTGTAATATTGGGTTGATCGAGAAGTCTTGCAACACTAGCACAACAATATTACAATACAATACAATATAATACAATATGCAAAAACTCAGTCCACGATATATTCCCCATCCAACTCTATGATCCTGCCCCATCTTTAGACTTGCTTACTTAGACTTAGTTCCTCCCATGCTGTTGAGCATATCGGGCGACGAGACTTCTCCATTGATACCTGTCTTGTGCCAACTCTTCACCTTCGTCTCTGGAAATATTTAGTAGTTGAAGGTCCCTTGCGAATGTTCGCCTCCATGTGTTTCTCGGATGACCGCGCGCTCTGCTACCACCTTCAGGAATCCAACACATGGCTACTCGAGGAAATCGGTACTCAGGCATTCGCATTACGTGTCCTGCGAGGCGTAGACGTCTTTGTGCGATTAATGCAGAAAGACTACTTGAACCGCTCCGGTTTAGGACTCCACAGTTAGTCACACGGTCTGTATATCGCACTTTCAATATCCGTCGAAGACATCTCTGGTGGAAGGCGTTTAGCTTTTTGGCGCACTTCAGGGACATGGCCCATGTTTCACTCGCGTAGGCAACAACCGGGACTACAATTGAGTGGTAAAGCCGCAGCTTTATCTTCGACGCGATTGACGATAAGCTCCAGATTGGGCCAAGCTTCCGAAACACAGATGAAGCCTTCACAATCCTCGTTAGTATTTCTGATTCCACATTCTCGTCGCGTGACACGGTACTTCCAAGATATGTGAACTTCTGGACACTTTCAAGCTGTGATGCCTCAACGTTGATATCTACGTTCATATCTGTTCTCCCTATGCTCATCACTTTCGATTTGTCCGGGTTTAATCGTAGTCCAATTTTCTTGGCTTCGTTCGCGAGGTTTGTGGTTGCCTGCTGCAGTAAACCGTTGTTCTCGGCTATAATGGCTACATCGTCTGCGAAATCGAAGTCTGTTAACCGGTGTGTCCTGCTCCATTTAATACCCGTTTCATCACCTTTCATGGATTTCCTCATAATGAAGTCCAGAGCAACATTGAACAGAAGAGGGGAGAGTACACATCCTTGTCTCACTCCGGTAACAACTTCGAAGAATGTCGTGTGTATTGCATTCATTCTGACACAACAGGAGGAATTCTTGTACAGCTTCTTGAAGATTTCCACAAAAGGCTGGGGTATACTGTAAATCCTGAGAATTGACCATAGCGATTCACGGTGTATACTATCGAAGGCCTTCCGGAAATCTACGAAATTGATGAGAAGTTGCGTCCGAAATTCCATGCATTGCTCGATGACATTCCGTAGGGTAAATATCTGTTCGCTGCATGACCTAGCACCTCGGAATCCACATTGTTCTTCACGAAGTCTTTCATCTACCGCGGCTCGCAGTCGATTTAGTAGAATTAAGCAGAACACCTTGCCGGGTATAGAAAGCAATGTAACTCCTCGCCAGTTTCCACATTCTGATAAGTCACCTTTTTTGGGTATTTTGACGATGACTCCTCTCTTCCAGTCTTCCGGAACTTCTAAGCGCTGCCAGCATATGTTAAATGGCCTCGCCAATGTAGTGATCATTGCTCTGCCTCCTGTTTTGAGAAGTTCAGCGGAGATTTCATCGAGACCCGGCGCTTTACCACCTTTCAGACTTTTGATTGCTCTATCCGTCTCCTCCAATGTTATGTCACCCATGTAAACTTCCAGAACGCTCTCCTCTTCCTCATCTCGAAAGTCATATGTATCACTAGGTTCCGGCTGGTTCAGGACTTCTTTGAAGTGCGCAACCCATCTCTCGATCTGTTCTTCGTCCGTGACGAGCAACTTGCCGCCTCGATCCTTTATCGGTGTGTTTGAGCTGCTGTGTGTTCCTGTTAGCTCTCTCACGATTCTGTAGAGCGTTTTCGAGTCACCACGTTCGGCAGCGTTTTGTGCTTCAACACCTTTTTGTGTCAGCCAATTCTTTTTATCGGCTCGACATGATCGTTTGAGTAACCGATCAAGTTCAGCGTACTTCCGGCAATACTCCCATTTAACTGCATCGCTCAAGTTAGATCGGTCCTTTTGTTGCTTCGTACGTTTCCGCTCGTCTATTAGATCCCACGTTTCGTGCCTTATCCACTGTTCTTTACGAGTGCCTCTCCTTCTTACGATGTTTTCTTCAGCACAAGCACGAGTAGCTTCCTTTATGATATTCCATTGCACTTCAGCCTCTGTGCAGTTGCCGACCTCTTCTAGCAAGCGGAATCGGTTTTGCAGCTTAATGGAGAAGTTTGTCGAGATGACGGGATCTTTTAGTCGAGCTATGTCAAAGGGACGTGCAATGCAATGTCGTTTCTGTTGCTTGAGTTTCAGTCTCATGCTTGCTCTAACCAAGTAGTGATTGGATCCTACATCTGCACCGCGATATGCTTGTGTATCTAGTAAGGATGTTCCCCATCTGTTGCTGATACAAACGAGTCTCGTTTACTGTTCCTCCATCCGGCGACGACCACGTAGCTTTGTATATCCGACGGTGTTAGAAATAAGTGTTGCCAATGCAGAGATTGTTGTAGCTGCAAAAGGTGATGAGTCGACTTCCATTTTCATTTGTATCGCTAGCTGACGTAAACGGTCCTACAACTTTTTCCAGCCCTGCCTGATCACCGCCTAGTTTGGCATTGAAGTCATCCATTACAATCTTCAAGTCGCGTCGAGGCGTTTCATCTATCGTTTGCTGTAGGCATTCGTAGAATTCGTCCTTTTTTGTATCCTCAGAATCTTCAGTCGGTGCATACACTTGTATCATCGTGACTCTGATGTGCTTTGTCCGGAAGCGTGCGCTTATGATCCGGTCATTGACTGGTTTCCATCTGACGAGAGCATTACTGGCACGTTGACTCAGTACGAAGCCCACTCCATTTGTGTGCAACGAGCCGCCCGAGAATATTATGGACTTTCCAGAGCTGATGATTCGATCATTCCCAGTCCATCGCATCTCGCTAACTCCGAGTATATCAAGGCGGTAGCCGTCGAATTCCCGCAGTAGCTGAGCGAGTCTTCCTGTTTGAAACAGAGTGCGAACATTCCAAGTACCAAAACGAGTTGGTGTTTTAGGTGAAAAAACCGTCGCTAGAATCGGGGGAACCGTCATAAAGCTAGCATCCGGCATTTCAGTTTCAGTTTCAACAGAAGTTTTCATCGTTTCTGTAGCTAAAAAGATTTTACGGAGACGGGTTGCTAGCCCGTCGTCCATCTTTAGGCAGCCTTTCAATTCGTTTCCGCTAGAATTCCGGGGGCTGTGAGGAAAAGAATTCAGAAACCCCCATTTCCAGTTGACGTCGCTCATCGAACTCTCCACCTCTAAGATTCTGCTTCAGAGCTCTGAACAGGTGGTAGTCAGCAGGAGCGAGGTCTGGAGAGTACGATGGATGGGGCTGAACGTCCCAGCCTTACTCCTGAATTTTCTCGCGACTCTTTCTGCGACATGAGGACGCGCGTTGTCGTGCAGCAGGTAAACATTTTCCCGTTCTGGACGTTTTTGGCACATGGCGTCGGCCAAGCTCTGGAACTGGGTATTTTAGACAGATGCTGTGACCGTGGTCTCACTATCCAGCAACTCCCAGTAAAGCATGCCGTCTGAGTCCCACCAGCAACACAGAAGAACCTTCTTTTCGTGGTGTCCACGTTTCGGTTGTCTCGGAGCCGGTTCTCACCGTGGGAGCCATGGACTCTTGCGGGTGTGGTTAACACAAAGAACTCAGCTTTCGTAACAAATAGCAATGCCCTTCAGGAAATCCTTTCTGTGCAGGCGAAGAAGCAGCGACTCAGCAACACTGATTCGGCATGCCTTGTCAGAGTCCCGCAGCTCATGTGGTGCCCAAGGATCTCCAGCTGCCTCACGACGTCGCACGCGGGCTAATGCGTACAACCAAGTGTCGCCGCCAACTCGCGAGTGGTTGAATTTGGCTTCACCTTGAAGGCTTCGCGCAAGCTGTCTTCTTCCACAACAGAGAGGCGTCCCGAACGAGGTCGATCTTCGAGAGAGACATTTCCAGCGTCGAAGCGCTGATACCAACGGGTCACTGTGGAATAGTGAATGACTTCCCCTGGCCTTACAGAAATTCGTAGTAGACGATAGGTCGTAGCATGCTGCTGTTTATCGTTGACATTGTTTTATTCGTATCGACGAGGTCTTACATAGTATGCTTGAGGAAGCTTCGAGAATGTACTGTAACGTCACCACACAAGATCAGTACTGCAAGAGCTTCAACAAACCTAACAGGCAGTAGCGTGAAGTGTTGCAAGACTTTTCGATCAACCTAATATTTGCCTGCCTCACTCCACCTTATTACCAAAAAAGGATAATACATTTGTGATAATAACTCCCATATATAATGTTTCGGAGAAATTCGGTCATTCTGAACCCATTACCTTAACCCACTATCGTAACGTGTCGTAATCGTCGACCGAAATTTTGAAAAAAGTATCGCAAGACCCTTCAGGTCGAATATTGGTGAACTGTACCTTAAAAACTTCTCAGGCGCTCCTCAGGCGAAGTTTGGGAGAGAAATTTTCGACTTCAGGAGTCGTGAGAATACGATAGTGCGCAATCAATCTGGTATCCTTCACGTCGAAGATTTTTCTTGCGATTTGGAGATCTTCTACTGATCGTGCCAGCTCCTTTCAAAATGTTGAAAAATAGCGTATGACCGAAGAGCCGAAACGGATTTACTTCTCCATCCTGCAAAGTGCAAAGCAGGCAATGTAAAGTGGTCCGTAACTCCTTTCCTCGGTCCCCATTGCAGATATGGAACACATATTTAGTATCGCCGTTCCATTGTTAATTCATCTTTCGACGCTGCCAAACGGCCGCTGTGATCACAGTGGACCAAACCTTATCATTTATTGCATGCTACTCTGCTTGTACAATCTGCAAGCAATGCCAAACTTATAGAGGTTCACGCTGCCCTATGACAGCCGTGATTTGGGATGCAACCCTTGCCATTTGAGTAAAATAATACAAACTCACAATAGGATAAGGAGGCTCAGGGAGTGCTACTGCTTATCGTGGACACTGGAGAAAGAGGATTATGAAGAAAGAAAGCAGAAGGCGACTTCCTTTGGTCAATATTGCATGTATTTTGAAAAGTTTCATGAAGCTCGTCCAGAGCTGTTTTAAAAGGGATAAAGGTGAACTAGGGCGCGTGTAGCGCAGTCGGAGGAGGCGCGACTGTCGCGTGCACCCGATACCAGGTTCCTGGTTCGGATCTCCCGCCCAGGCCAACCAAGCCTTCCATCCCTCCGGGGTCGGTGAATTGGTACCAGACTTGTCTGGGAAGGATAGAGCGCTGACTTGTTCATCGGCTGGCCACCGCAAGTCATTGTATGGCCAAATACGCATTCATGTCGCCTCCACGACATCCCGTAGAAGTAGAATGCGCTGGCGCATCCCAGAAGGGATTGAGTAACGCCGTCCTTTATCCTTATCCTTAAAGGTGAACTACTTATACCCACTAAAGTCCATAAAACGTTTCACAAAAACTACAAAAACTGAACTTTCGAACGCTTTTGTGTCAAGAATTTGTCAGTTACGGTGAACTGAAGAACCTAAAAAATTGTGCCTTTGAAAGAAAAAGTTCAAACAATTCGGAACAAATGTATCGCGAGGTCGAGTACTCATGAATCGGAAACGGCACTGAAGTTCAACGTCATCCCCATATTCCACGGAATGGTGATGTGCATCCTAGAGCAGAAGGAGTTTCATTTCCAGGTCCCTTCCGGCTGAGGCAGTGTTGCTTTTGTCGCGGTTGGGCCTCATTGCGCAAGCATAACACTCTATGCTCAGCTGGCCATAGAATTTCAAGTCAGGTCTTATGGTTTGCTTATGTTTAGAAAACCCTCCAAAACTATTCCACATCATAGTGCCCTCCTCACCAGCCTACTCTGGCGTATCGTAGCCTTATGTGGAACTCTGTTTTCCGTGCCACCTGGTCGTGTCACTCTCCTGACAGCTTCCTGTTGTCGCACAGCATACACTCGTCACTCGTGATGACAACTCGGTGAAAATCCACTCGTTTTGAGGAAGACAAAGGAGCCAGGATTAGGTGCTGTAGCAATGGCTCATCATACAGTCGGTTTAAAACCTATTCATCAGACTTTCAGCTCTTTGCAAGTTATAGGGAAAGCTAAGCTGTCACGCTTTCGGCTTCTAAACTTATCTCGTAGATTTCCACCTTCGTGTCATAAGGATACTCACGTTTCATGGTCTTGTCTTCGCCATGGATTTGCCTTAACAAAAGTGCAGAACGCTTTCTACTGCCTAAGTGGCAGTAGTTCATCTGTGGATTCATTCTCAGATGCGAGTCATAAATTGGGCTCATAAATGCACTGGACGGAAAACGTTCGCTTTCGTCTGTTGTTCAAACCTAGAGCTTGCACAGATGAGTGGCCTAGCATAGAGTGCGAACTCGTCTATGCATTGTAGCCTCTTCAGGAACCCCTCAAGTGAAATGAGAGCGAACTTTGTGGGTATAACTGAAGGTATCATCTACTGACGCTACAACTTAGTTATCCTGTTACTTTTATGGATTTAACAAAACATTTAAGCAACAGTAGCTGGAACATTTTTGCTGCAGTTTTTTTTCCATTGTGAAAAATCGCCCAATAGAAACTTCTCAAGATTTTACATAGCACATCTTTCTTAGCTATCTCGCATACCCTTTCGGCATTTTTATTAAAAAGCAAAAGAAGAAGCTTCCAAATATGCGGTCCTATCTATGTTCCTTACAGTTCACAAAACTAAAGGCGCTCTCAATTCTCAACAGATTCGAGATTTTAAAAATAAACCGTGTACTGCATAATATGTATAATACGTACGTTTCTTTGAATTTTGACACGCAATGAATACGTTAAAAAGATAGATTTATCATGCCGCGATAGAGTTCTCGTCATGAAGCATAACTGAAGTAAAGCAGTTAATAGTAAAGAAACTTGTAGTTTGGTGCAGCTATTTTCCTGATAATAGATTAGACTAGAAAAACCACTAAATACTAAAACTTCTACGCTGCTTACGTAGCTAACTTATAACTTAAAGCTTGATATTTCTTTCAAGTCTTTCGAGTCTTTCAAGTCAAGTAGAGCCGCAGTATCGACCTGTTCTTTCCTCATTTTTTAGTATATTTGGATTGTTACTCTTAAAAGGAATATATGTGTAGGTTTATGAATTTCTTGAGGTATTTCAGGATCAGCAATACTAACAAAACAATAACGACTCTCAGTAACCTACTTGATTATGTTTTGATTTCTGTTCCTTCCTTGTTCTCGTATTGCGTTATTGACATAATGATCACAGTTTCTTTCTATATGGAATGCTAATTGTTCTTTCCATTTTTGACGCATGAGTGCATGAAGTAAATAAATAAATAAATAAATAAATAAATAAATAAATATTTTTATTCAGTTATTCATTTACCAAACGTTCAGCGCCTCACGACCGCCAAACATGTAGTTGGGCTTGGTCCGCAAGCCCCGAGAATACAATACCTTACAGGGATCAGTCGGGTTTATTGCCGTCGGATGGTAAACGGTATCGACCAGTAAAGTCGTCTATTCCTTCCATCATCTCTCCCTCTTTATGCATTCCTACATTTATTACAGTAAAAAACTGGTCTTACATATTATGTAGAAACGCTAGTAGGATATGGTAAGGTCTCATCACCAAGGCATCTCCTACAAAGTATGTCCATCCTCTATTCCCGCGATTCACACTCCGAAGTGCCCGTTGTGTACATGGAGAGGAATAGACGGATTGACACATATACAGACTCCCTTTTGATCATACGAGCCCTAATCCGAGGTCCCTGATCTTCAGAGAAAGGTAAATCAGTTGATACTGGTTGACTGGTCGGTACCGTCTACCGTCCGACGGCAATAGAACCCGACTGATCCCTGTAGTCGTTTCCCTACCTCTCCCGGAAGTATCCGTTATTGACAAACACGCACGCGCACGCTGCACGAAGTCTGTGGCATACGTTCTGAATCCGGACGCATGTACATAGCACTTCGTCTTGACAGGTCTTGTGAAATCCGACGCATGATGAACGACGCCTGTGAAACATCTTCTGAATCCCGGCGCGCTATGGGCGACGCCTGAGACACGTATTCTGAATCTCGGGGCTTGGCCGCTTGAAATCCCATACATTTGCCAAGGCTATGGATTCGCTGACAAAGAGCCATGGCTAAGCTGAAAGGAAGAGCGGCTGCCATACGTCGCCGCGACCAGAGCGTCCATTGTGCTTGGTTCCCACTTGCTAGGACGGACAACGTCGCACGCAAGCTAATTGAAGTGCACATCATTTCCACGTCAGATTGGACACTTTTTGAATCAAATTGGGCGCTTTTCACACCAGATTGGAGACTCCTCATAACAAACTTGAATCTTCTGAGATCAAAGTGAAGATCTTCCGAATCAAACCGAGCTCTTACAGGTTAAACTACAGACTCTCGACGATAGTTAGAAAACATCCCAGGGAAAATTTGCCTTTACTTTCTAAATTTTTGGTGTAACTGTGAGTGTGAAAATTTCGTTTTTCCGTTTTTGAGAAAAATAATAAAATGCGTTTTGTCTTAAAGTGCCACAAGACAGCAATCATTTAGTGCATCAAAAGATGAGATCGCGCTATGCAATAGAAAAGCTCGTCGCAATTTTTAATTGATTAAAAGTGGGAGTGCTGGTTACATAAAGCACCAAAGGAAAGATATGTTTGTTCTTTCCAATTGCATTTGTGAATCGTTTATAGGTGAAATTCATTCAAACAGAAATTTTGCTATCAATCGAATAAAATCGAAACGCCTTGGACCCAGGCATGGTGTAATCTCTTCATTTGGCAGTAAAAATAGCCGCCTACCTGCTCCTCCAGAACAAACCATTGTTTTTCCCAAAAAAATAAGAATTTTATAAAATTTAAAACAATGTGTTCACTTATTGGGTAAGTGAATTAAAATTTCAAGTACAATCATACCACAATTTCCCTCGAAGAAAAAATTATTCTAACTTTTTTGGAGAATCTCTTGTTGTGATTTGGAAGAGGTTGAGTTTGATTTCAAAAGCGTCAGGTCTGTTTGAAAGAGTGCCCAATTTCGCGTGAAAATGGTACATATAATAGGATTTATTTATTGCAGATGGAAGTGCGCATCGATCAAGTCTGGTAACAGAAACTACGACCAACAGCTAAAAATCATAACAAACTGCTATAGTAGCTGCAGGGATAAAGACCACGCAAAAGTTTTTGGACGTGAACTGTAGCTCAAATGTATTTACAAGATGTAAAATGAAGTGCAAGGGTTTTCGCAGAAAACATTCTTAGCAAAGTGTTGGAACACCGTCAACATTTTGCTCTCTCCCACCTAGTCGATTGGCTACAAATTCTAAATTCTAACTGCTGGCTCTGATGGTGAGAGAACAGCCGGCTACCGAAAGCTTGACAAATGAACTATGCATTTCTCGACATTACGTCTTTACTTTCATAAACCTCATCCACATATTGTCATCTCATTAACCTTACGATTAGATTAAGGTGAAATCATCCATGCTTACCACTTCCACGCGTCTCTTCATTTCGCGGACATCCTGTGATAGCTTCTTCATAACATCGTAGACGTAATCGGTTGTGTCACGCGCTGAAGAGTTCGAGTCGCCCTCCCTCCATAGATCGAACTCGAGCCGAATTCGGTTCAAGCCGGTTTCAACAAGCGCCATCCGGTCTGTTACCAGACTGAACCCTGAATCAGAGGACCTTTTAGTGCCTTCGGACAACAATGGGAGCTCGAGCTCGAGAACACTCG
This sequence comes from Heligmosomoides polygyrus bakeri, assembly GCA_947359475.1. NCBI lineage: Eukaryota > Metazoa > Nematoda > Chromadorea > Rhabditida > Heligmosomidae > Heligmosomoides > Heligmosomoides polygyrus. The sequence goes on along the minus strand of OX375866.1, from coordinate 33,141,871 downwards.
AGCGTAGAGCTCTTTACAGTCTCTTGGCACCTACTTGAAACGGCCTCCTGCAGCTCTATGCAGCGCTTCGTCAGGCTGTAAGTGTTAATTGCAACGTAGACGACGGTGACAGAAAGCACAGACAGCAGAAGACAGTGGCAGAGTCCGACTTCGAACGGTAGAAAACGCCGCACACCCCTCTCGCTCCTGAAAATCCATGACTTGGGTAGCATGTGTATGTTAATAAGCGCTCTTCCGCCTTGACGCATTCGTCAGGCAACGAAATTAACCAACGCACAAAGCGATTCGAGCCATCGTCGTCGGACAAAGACCGCCTCGCCTCAAGGAAGAAGAGGCCACAGAGGACCATTCGGTGAGCGAGCGGCCTCATTCATCAATGCACTTCGCCACGGCTGACAACACCACATCTATTTCAACCCACTTTTGGAAGAATCGTCTCCTTGGAGGCCTTCGCTCCGGCTCGCCGCCATCCGAGTCGTCGGACGCGGCGAGAAGGCCAGAGGGCATAGCGTCACACCGAGAATACGTGCTGCACAGATATTTAGAAGGCGTGGAAGGCAGCGAAGGAAGACACGGCTCCAGCGAAACACCTTAACAGCTGCTCCGATTATAATTGCCGAACGGAGAAGGCACGCCGTCAACCGAGCATGGGCAACGAGCGCGTAACCGAAACGAACAGATAATATGAGATGGGCTTTCAAGAGGTATCGCGTTACGTCACAAGGCCGTAAGGTCCCACAACGATCCTCCTTTCCAGAGGATTATTACGGAAGCGTCAACGATGAATAAAGACGTTGCGGACGTTCATACGGTCAAGTACATAATCAAAGTGAGGACACGTGCAACGGATAAAATCAAAGTGTTTTTAATGAGTTGAGCGCACATTGCTCATCCGAGGAAAGTGTTTATTCTCTTGGTTAGTTTATTTAATTTGCTGCCCACGAGTTGCTTGTCGTACTCTAGCATTCATCTTAAGTCTTCTTCGAATCATACAATTTTCACGCCAAATTGGACACTTCTCAAATCAAACTGGAAACTATACAAATCGATTTGGACACGTTTCAAATCAAATTCGGCGCTCTTCTAGGCTAGCATAATATATTTGAAATCTATGGTAACTCTTCGAAATTGAGTGAGCTTCTTCTAAATACGACCAACTAGAGACTCTCCAAAAAAGAAAGAATAATTTTTTGTTCAAGAAAAATTTTAGTATTACATTCTTTGAATTTTTAATTCACCTACACAGTAATTGAACACACTGCTTGAAATTTCATAACATTCATATTTTTCGATGCAAAACAATGGCTTAAAATTTGTTTTTAGAACTGGAAGGAGGCTTTTTTAATGCTAAAAAAGAGATTGTGCCGTGCCTCGTCCGAGATCTTTATTCGATTGATAGCAAAATTTCTGTTTGCATGGAGTTTACCACCTGTTAACGGTAAAACAAAAATGCCTGTAAAAAACGCACATATGCTTTAAAATGAATTTTAATTTGCCATTTTTATAAAAGAAAATATTTTATGAAATTATTATACTTATTGGATCAGATAAACTAAAAAATTTCAAAGAAAGTTATACCAAATTTTCCTTTAACAAAAAATATTCTAACCATCTTATCGAGTCTGTAGTTTAACCTGCGGTGAAGGTCACTGTATTGATTTGATTTGATTTCAAACGTCTTATGCTGGCTTAGAAGTGTCTTCAATTTGATTTGAAAAGTGTCCAATTTGATGTGAAAAGCCACTAACCTATGAAAGGTACCATACACACGGGGTATTTCTGAGCACATGGTCTACATGCCTCAGTAGAAGATTGACTGGCATTGGCTTACCACTCCAGGAAGCTAACGATCGAAATGGAAGGTGAGACCATGGAGCTTCAAGAGAAGATCTTGTAGGAATAATATGTTCGAATAGAACTTCCGCGATGAGAACACAATTACAACTAAACAGCTGAAGAATCATTTCACATGGAGAGGATCCTATGACGAGCAAAATGAGACCGTCCAAAACAATCAAAGAGGATCGTGCAGTCGGCAAGAAAAGGTTTTTTTTTACTCCACGTCCATAATCACTGATACTGTCGCTCTCCTCGGGAGACTGGTGACTAATCGTAAATGATGAACCTGTGTAGTGTTACGTACTGCACACTTGCTTACTCTGCTAACTTGGAAGCATTGACAATCACTTGAAGTTTATGACAAATTCAGCCTATTATGGACGTTCAGCTCGACACTTTTCCTTGCCCCTTTTTTATCTTACTCGGCAAAATTCTGTGGCTTGAGCAGGAAACTCCTTTACCCTAAGCCAAAATTTGAGCAAATCATAAAATGTTGCTCAGAGTTGCGCTCAAAAACAAAAGGTCAACACTTTTTGTTCGATGCTACATATTTGTCGCGGGTATCAAAAGCAGGCCGCTCCATTTTGAAGACTTCCACTCGATTCTCTTTGTTTTCTCTCTATATTTGGCTAGCCCTGGTAAAATGTCAGGGAGGAGCGGTACTGAAGTTTCTTCTGTGTCTGAGCTCAGCAGCGCTATGTCTCGCTCCTCATTCTCACTCACTCTCACTGGTCCTCTCCGGTGTCACTTACTGCAGTTCGCTATACATTCTTAACACGGACAAGAAAAGAAGCGTGGCAACAGAACAGCGAAACGCGCCAAAGAAGCCAAAAAGGAAGACGCGATGACAGGAGACGTAGCGTTTCCGAAATGAGGCGAAATCTGAGACGAGGAAGCCAACGAGGAATCCCCTTCGTTTGGCTCAGCAGAGTTAATCATGTGCCCTTGCAGCTCGCGTGTACTTCTAAGCGTGTTTAGGCCGCAAGAATAATGGTTTTCTTCGGATAGCAGCTAGATAAAGCCCAAACAAATAGCGCCGCTTCCAGACGAGAGAGTTAGGTATGACAACGGTACTTGAACTATTCCCTCACAAGCATCGATAACGTGACGTTTCTCAATGAATAGTCATGACGATTCTGCTGACACGTCGGTGATAGACTTCTACGGAATACTTGGACGCCTCCGTCTGCAGTATGCCGAGCAAGAAACATCAACGGACAATCATATTAACGAGACTCCAATGAGTGACTTTAAGGAGATTGTGGTCAAGAAGTCGAGGCAAGTGAACGCCAGCAGTAGCGCGTATGGGAGTGTCCTTCACTCCTCTTAAACATCAATAGCAGCTCTCCCAGCTCTTCATGAAAAACTCGACCTATCGAATTTTTCCCACAGAGGCTTTCAAGAAGTACGTCCACGTTTCTCAAATAACTGTGTGAAAATAATAACGAATTTAATCACTGACGATACAATAGCAAGGGAAAAGCACTAAATACATAAGTGTCAACACGAGAATGCCTTCGGATGGATTAGCACCGCTGTAGGAGCACATCACCATCAATAAAGTCCATGGACCCATTCCAGATCGCATAAGCAATGAGGTGCCGCAAGAGGGGCCTCCAGAGAGTCGCATATTTTAGATACATATAAAGCACAATGGTAGCACTTCTATGTGAGCCCTTTCCTACGACAGCACGAGAATAGGTCGACCTTCTGCCACCATGGGAAGGTTGCTTGAAGCAGCACAATGTGCGGCTTTCAATTTTCCCTGGAGTCCTCTCAAAGGTTTTCGCACATTGCATTTGAGGAAATACATTTGCCCATTTGCCTGCATAAGGAACTGGTTGAACTGATCGCTTTGATTACCTTAGACATCCCTTCCACCCAGCGAGAAGCGAAATGGATTCACTGGCTGTGCAACATTCCTCCAGCCATTTACAACAGTAACGCTGCTGTTCTCCACTTTGGAGAGCAACTTCGTCGACGTGCTAATTGGACCGATTCCACCCGCACCTGGTTCGCATGTGCGAAGAACACGATACCAAACTGTAGCGCCAGGCGGGACTCGAGCGTGCAACTCCTGCTCATCGGGCGGTAATGCTCTACGCCATTACTGTTTGAATTGTTATCCTTCGAATTGTACCACTCTACGAGAAGACATCACTTCACGTGGATTAGAAGTGCGCACAGCAACCTAAAGATGGAAAGTAGAGCGGAGGCACATTTGTAGAGTTAACATGCTCCCTCGAAATTTTTGCGAGAAGTGCTTTTCAATCCTAAACAATCCATTCTTAAAGTCGTTTTCCGCATTTGCTCAACGTAGGATTGCGAAGCGCACATTGTGCAATGTGTTCGCTGTCGCCGGATGAAATAAAAATTATTCAATTCCTCCCGTCATACGTGTCTCTTGAAGGAACACTCCACAACATTCACCTTCTTACACATATCTGCAAATGTAACAACGTAACTGGACAAAAAATGAAGGACAAAGGACGACGTTAATCCCCTTCTGGAATACGTCACGCACTCTATAACTGAGTGCGTGTTCGGCCTATCCAGTGAACTGAAACGGTGTGCAGATGGACAAGCCATTGTTATAACCTCCTCAGACAAGTCTGGTAGCAATTCACCGACCCCCGAGGGATGGAATCCTTGGTTGGGTTAGGCGGGAAATTCGAACCAAGAACTGGAATCCAGTGCACGCAGCACCCGGAGTCTCCTTTGACTGCATTACCAGGCGCGCAACTGGATACCTTTAACCATAAGAAAGCTGCAGAGAAGAAGTACAGACGAAAGTCATTGAACGCAGTCCAGGCCATTTCTGCTCTCGGTTTTTCGAGAGGGCTAATGAGAAGAAAGTCGATAGCATTTCCTCTGTGAGAAAGCACTCTCATAGAAGAACTAACCGGACGAAATCTGAGCCAGAATTTATGCCGAATTTACACGCAGTAGTTGATTACTCTAGTCTCTACATCAGAAAGTCATCGGTCCACAGTTCCTCCTTCTGCTACTTCCAATCCATCCATCTCTATCAGAAAATGGTCCACACCAAAACGTCTCAAAGTGCTGTTCATAAGGATAATGGACAAGGACAAGGACAGGCGATAACCAGTCTTTGTTTGGAGGGTGTGCCAGCGTTCTACTTCTAATGTCGTGGAGAGAAGTTGGCAGTACATTTTGCCCGTGCAGTCGCTTGAGGTAGCGAGCCGATGGACAAGTCAGGATAATATTCTTCCCAGAAAAGCTCAGAATCAATTCAAAGGGGTCTGAAGGGGTGGAAAGCCTTTCTGGACCGGAATGAAGAAGCTCGATGCGTAGTGCATGCTAGAGTCGGCATCCCCTTCGACTGCGCTACAAAGCGCCCAAAGGCCGTTTTAACATCGAAATAATTGCACTCTCAAAAATAACTGGTTTGTTAGTTTCCGAGACAATTGTGGGCACTTTTAGAACATCGATGGCAATTTGCCGATGCCGGCGATCGTCAACGGAAATTGCCTGCTTACGGCGGTTTCGGCTCTAATGCTATGGAATACGGATGCTGTTAAGCAGAAGAGCTATGACTACGTCGAACAGCGATTTCTTAAACGGTTACGAGAGAGTTCTTGATATGCTTATAGCTATGCATTTCGGACTCATAGCTCGATCCCTCTCTCCTGGACCTCACGTAAAATCGATTCATGACGCATACGAGTACCAGCACCTCGTACATATTTATGATGTGCTGGTACTCGTGTTAGGAACATACTGGATTCAGAAACGGGAGATCGTGTTGTGATCAGATACGCCTATGGAGTCCCTACGACCTTCGTCGAGATATTCAGAAGTCTATATCAAAACTCCATGTGCTGCGTGAAGACAACGCTTAGAAATACAAGTTACTTCGAGGTCACCACAGGAGTCAGGCAGGGATGTGTTCTCTCACCGTTGCTATTCAACGTCGCCCTCGACTTCGTAGTGAGAATAACGACAGCCGAAGTACAGGAAGGCATTCCTTGGTTTAGAGGACGACTTATGGACCTGGACTTTGCCGATGACATCGCCGTATTCGCTGAGGACGACGATAAGTTACAAAGAATTACAGAACGCCTTAGTCAAGAAGCAGGCAACATCGGACTCCGAATTAGTCCCGAAAAGTCAAAGCTTCTGTGCGTAGGAATTACGAGCCCAAGGGACGGCATCTACATAGGATCGGACCGTTTGGAAGTAATAAACAGCTTCACCTACTTAGGAAGTGTGATCGCCAATAATGGAGATGCTGAGACCGACGTTCGCTGTAGGATCGCAAAGGCGACAGCAATATTCCGAAGGCTCAGGCCAACGTCGTCCTCTATTTCAAATAGCGTAAAGCTGCGTTTGTATTCGTCGATAGTCGTCCCAACTGCAATGTACGCTAGCGAAACATGGAAGACGTCAACTAGCATCATCAGACGGGTCAACGCGTTCCATTGCAAATGTCTGCGGCAAATTATGAGGATACGTTACACGGACCACGTGACGAATGAAGAAGTATTGCGGCGCTGTCACTCAAGGTGCCTCTACGAAACCGTTACGCAACGTCGACTCCGCCTGGCCGGACACATCTTGCGTACGCCGGAGCACCGGCTGCCGAGATCAGCCATGCAATGGACTCCGCCAGAAAACGAACTAGAGGACGCCCAAGAAACACGTGGCGTCGCACGCTCACGAATGACCTCAAGGTTATGAATATTTCTAGGCAGGAGTGCGAAGAAATAGCCCAAGGCAGGCAGCGGTGGAAAGACCTCGTCGCCCTATGCGCTCAACAGCACGGGAGGAACTAAGTACTAAGTAAGGTACTCGTGTTCATCACGAATCGATTTTATGAGAGATCCAGGGAAGAGACGTGATCAAGCTATGTAGGTTACTGAGCACCAACTAAATTGACAACGAACTTATTTGCGCGGAAAAGCGCTAAATCGTCAGTCCACTGGATACCGCAAGTCTTGTGTCTGCAGAACCGCAGACGGTTTCAATAATACACGAATTGAAATAACAACACATTGCACTGCTGATTAAATCTTTGTGTCCAAACGCGTTGACAACACCAGCAAGGCTCATGAAGTGTCGGTCCGGAATGCACTTTATATTGACAGCCTTTCATGGAGCTTGGCTTCGTGGTTATTCTAACGTTTGCGAGAAATTTCTAATTCTGATGTCACTGTAGATTGAGAGAAATTGACGACGATTCCCTCCCACGTGGAAAACTTTTTCTTTGCACAGCATGCCGTTCATTTTCTTCCAGGCATGAAATAAGAGCACGCTCTCTGAATACTTATAACTGCACAATGTTTCTAAATACATCAAATACATCACCATGGTCAAAATTAGCCCGTTCAGGGATGCAGGCTTTCTAGGACATCACAACCTGGTTAGTGTTCGCGTATAGTGCAACCCAGCCCTCCTTTTCTTCCCGAGCCGACGAATTTGCACCGTTTGTGAACGGGAACGATAACGCAGTGTGCTGGTTGGCTACTAACAATCACGAGTCATTGAATAGGGGAAATAAGCATTCATGTCGCCTCTGTAATACTCTTTAGAGGGAGAATGGCGCCGCACATAATGAGAGAGATTGTTTGTCCCAAACACTTACACTTTTCATGATATCAGCATGAAAAGGATTGTAAGGGTTAAAAGATAAAATTCGGAGCCATTCTATCTGTTTGGAATGCGCCACGCATTATACTTCCACAGGATATCGTGAGGGAACTTGAATACGTATTGTGTCCATGCGGTGACCAGCCGATCATGAAGTTAGAGCTTTGTAGTTTCTAGGTAGGTTTAGAACCAGTTCGTCGACCCCGGAGGAATAAAATGCTGGTATTTGTGCAAGGATTGTTTTCGATTATTGAGAAAAAATTGATTAGTAATACTAATAAGAGGAGGCGCCAGCCATTACACGTGTCATTGATCAAGGTTCCGGGTACCCTCTATTAGGGGGGGGGGGGGGTGGCAAAAGCAATGAGACACCCCATGCCGTGTCCACATATCTCGTGGCTAGAGTCTGGTTTCGTGCTTATCGTATTTGTATGTTTGAATGCTACTTACTGAAGCCCATCTGAGAAGTTACCACTTCCGCCCTCTCCAGAAGCATGCCAAAACCCCAGTCTGTCTCATGCCGAAACCCCAGTTTGACGAGTCGAGTCTGTGTTGTGCAAATCTCGCCCAATTCCCAACCCCGAGCAGCCTAGACTCAATCTTAACGCAGGATGAGAAGTACGTCTTCTACCTTAACTCTGCCAAGCAGCCAGTCTGGGTGAGGCCTGATGACCCGTTACCGACCTTCGTTCGGCGAGATGTTCACGGCGAGAAGCACCTTTGGAGGTTTTGGGTCTGCGCCCGTGGATAGGTTTACCGGAAGCTGTTTCCCAAGAGCACTACAATGTACTCCAAGGCCATGGTGAACGAAATAGAGGAGATGGGCCGGCGACTCGCTCTTATTCAATCGCAGCGCTTGAAGAAGGTTCTCCTCTTCGACAACGCCGCACCCCATCGGGAACAAGTGACCACGGATAAGCTTGGCCAGCTGGGCTACGTTCACATGCCTTACCCACCGTATTCGCCGGACATCTCTCCACGCGACTACCACTACTTCTTGAGCCTACAGGACTTCCTGGTCGGAAGGGACACAAGGACCCAAGCAGTGTTTGACAACCATATCGAGCAGTTGATCAACACCAGGCCCAAGCAGTTCTGGAAGGATGGGATCAGGAAGTTGGCTGAGCGATGGCAGCAAGGTCATTGCCCTTAATGGCAAATACATTCCTCGGCATCGTTGAGTTCTAATTGAGTTATAAAGACATAAAGATTTTTTTCAATTTTCTCATTACTTTTGCCCCCCCCCCTAATACACTGGCCAAGAAAATGAATATACCGAATAAAAAACGGAGACTATGTTGCAGTTAGAATGCCAGATCATACAGAGTTCAAGTCACCTTCTCCTGGTCGACAGAGAAACCCAGAACGCTGTATGGCGACCAAACGGTGCTTCTCGTCGAATCACTCGAGTGATGGCAGGAAAAGATCCATTGCATACCTGACAGTCTCAGATAGAGAAAGCACTGTCACATTGTTCACACCAAACCCGTATAAGCCCGACTCGTCGAATGACGAATAGTCTGCCCATCAGGATACCTGAGCAAAACGCGATCTAACGGTCCACGAGGATTTCAACAAGTTTCATCAAACTGCGCTAGAAACAGGAAGATGTGAAGCCCTCCACACACTAAATTCTAGCACAATCTCCGCAATTCAAGAGAACCAGAGACCATATATGGCGCTCGTACGGGACATAGCGCAGCTGGGCAGAGGCGGAAACTACGTCATTAAAGTGCCAGTCAATCAAATGAAGCACTGAAACCCATCCGACGTCGACGTTTGGTAACGCGACGTCTGAATGGCAATGTCCGCTCAAGAAGGCGAAGAAGACTGCGACCGAATGGGTGGATATCTCCAGACAACTCAGCAATCAGGCCTTGTGCTTCGTTCACCGCAGCGGTTGTTCGTAAAAGGGAGTCATCCGTACAGCAGTTTCGTGAAGACGGCGTCGCGACAGCGGAAAACAATGCTAAGAAGAGGCCATCTATTACTCAGAGAGCCGTCGAACGACGTCGCCCGTCACTCTCTGAGCGGAAAAACCAAAGGAAGTGCTTGGTGCAAGTGAAGTGCTCGGACAATCGAAAGCGGAAAGCAGCACGGACACCAGTTTACATACTTGTGGAGGGAGCGGATAGATTTAGATCCCAAAAATTTCTGAATTTTTACTCGTATCTCCCTGACTCGAAACTAGGTTATAAAAGCCAAACCTTTGTAGGCATAGCTGCAGAGTCCAACAATGACAAAAAATATATGGACACTAGTCGCTCCCATTACAATGGTTAAGCTACTGCAGCGCAAAATTCCTATATCGTCGCTTATGGAGCACCACTTTCAATCCCTCCTGCAGAAGCTCGATTCACGCTCAAGACCAGAGGACCACGCACCTCCTGACTCAGGCCTAACGCCGTCTGACCTTTATTGGGATGAATGATATCGTCGCTCCGACACACACTGCGCTCCGTCGCACATGATATCCAGTCATCAAGAGGGGCAATTGAGTAGGAAGTCGCGTACACTCGCAGTAAGACGTGAAGCGAGAAGGCACTTGAAACTGTCGTCTCATATGTATGCCTACGGAGCGTACTTTCTGAGCTCTTCACGAATTCTTGCACGCATTCAGGGACACTGGACCAAGCGAAACCCAGGGAGAAATTTTGCAAGGGATTTGTGCATAAAGTTAGCTGTTTACCTTCTCCTTTCTCTCATTAGCATATCATTGTTTGAAATCGTATAAAATCAGGAAAACCAATTATGCCTCAATTTCGCTTCAAAATGGGTGCTTTCGAAACAAACTCGCAAATTTTTATGCGAACTAGCCACTTTTGAAATCAAACGAAACACTCCTCTAAACAATACGGATTATTATAACTTGAACTAGATACTCTTTAAGGAAGTGAAGATAGAAGGATAATTTTTGAATGTAAAAAAATGACGGTACATGCCGGATAGACGCTCTGCAGATATGTGGGAACGTGCATTGCGAGTGCAGGAACGCACCGTTGCTCCTACCGTAGTCGATGAGCTACAACTCTTTCAAATGGCATCACCGGAGGGGGCGCCTACCGCCAGCTTTGATTCTGCTACATTCTGTTAGACTCTTTCGTTTAATACTCCCATCGAATATGAATATTCTTCGGACATTTTTCTAATGAGGAGGACGGGCGGAGGTGTCAATAGCGGTAACCTTATTAAGAAAAACCCGCTGAAAATTCCGTTAAATATATTTTTCTTTATTTCAATTTCAAAACTACATTTTTCCTAACATATATATATACCATTTTCAGGTCGAATTGGACACTTTTAAAATCAAATTGCAAACTTTTCAAACCAAACTGGACACTTTTCAAATCAAATTGGGCAATTTTCACGTCAAATTGGACACTCTTCTAAGCTAGCCTAAGGCTTTTGAAATCAAAGAGAACTCTACCGAATTGAAACAACCTTCATATAGGTTGAACTGCAGACCCAATAAGATGGTTAGAAAAAATTTTTGTCCAAGGAAAATTTAGAATAACTTTTTTTGAAATCAGTTTACTTTAGCTGCCCAAAAGAGTTTAATAATTTTGTAAAAATTTTTACTTTTTGAGAAAAAATAACAAATTAAATTGCGTTTTAAAACGCAGCAAAGCAGCAACCATATAGTGCCCTAAGAAACAAGATTGCGCCTGCACTCGAGAAGCTCGTCGCGATTTTTATTTGAATGATAGTGTAAATGCTGTTTACATGGAACAGCAAGGTATGTGCGTCCTTAGCAGTTGTACTTATTGCATTGTCTACAGTTTTTTGTTAGAAGAAAATTTCAGTATGATTTCTTTAAACCTTTAATTCACTTGCCGAATAAGTGAACGCTTTGTTTGAAATTTTATAAATTTCTAATTTTTCGTGTAAAAACAATGCTTTATAGCTTGTTTTAAAGAACAGAAAGCCAAAAATTTTTAGTGCAAAGAGAAGAGATTAGGTCACGCAATCGTCTGAGGTGTCGCGAATTTCATTTGATTGATATGTAAATGCTGCTTATATGAAATAACAAAGTGGGAATACGCGCGTTTTTCACAATTGTACTTGCTGCATCGTACGTATAAATCAACATATAAACAAACGGAAATAAATCAACGCATACATACAACGGACAATGCTCACGTATTGGGCAAGTTAATTAGAGGTTTAAAGAAATCATACTGAAATTTTCCTCGAACAAAAAACTGTACAATGCAGCAAGTACAACTGTTTAGAACGCACATTGGGCTCCTCGTTGTTTCATGTAAACAGCATTTACACTATCAATCAAATAAAAATCGCGACGAGTTTCTCGAGTGCAGGCGCAATCTCGTCTAGGCAATATATGGTTGCTGCTTTGCTGCGCTTTTAAACAAAATTTAATCTGTTATTTTTTCTCCAAAAGTAAAAATTTTACAAAATTATTAAACTCCTTTGCGCAGCTAAATTTTAAAAAATCAGAAAAAGTTATTCTAAATTTTCCTTGAACAAAATTTTTTTAACCATCTTATTGAGTCTGCAGTTCAACCTGTATGAAGGTTTTTTTCAATTCGGAAGAGTTCTCTTTGATTTCGAAAACCTTAGGCGAGGTTAGAGGAGTGTCCAATTTGTTTTGAAAAGGGTCCAATTCGACCTGAAAATGGTATTGCGCCAAAATTATCGCGACAGCACATGCGCGAACAATTTGACCTCCTATTCGCAGCGCCTGCTTTTTTCTATGGTTTTGTTGTTTTTACTGCGCCAATTTGTTTATGCTTATCTAAATTAAGCATAAAAATAAATAGTTTTTCAACATGTCGAAACATTCGAAACGTGCTTCAACAATTGAACTTTACCGTCAAGGCTTCTCGGCACGCGACATTCACCAGTGTCTTGGAGTTCATCGAAGTGTTCTATACGGATCCCAGACGCTTCGAAGACCTGGGAACCGAGGATGATAGATCCAGACGAGGAAGACTCGTATCTTTGACAACTACGGAAGACATCAGGAAGGTATGTACGTGGACGAATTCACAGGAGCTCGGTCCACCGGATGTTGCCAGAATTGGAGATCAAGGAAAACTATTTAGACCTTCTGAAGGAAGAACTGTTAACTGTTACCCTGAGCTAGTGCTCAGTTTAGGAACCGCTCCTGGACCTTCAATCAGGACGGAGCTCCAGCTCGCAGAGCGAGAATGGTGCAAGACTAGTGCAAAGAATCTTTTCGGACTTCATCAGCTTCCACGAGGGGCTAGCTAACGCTCCAGATTTGAATTCAATGGATTACACCGTCTGGGCAGTTCTGGAAGCCGAAGCTTGCCAGAAACCTCACCGCTCCATGGATTCATTGAAGGAAGCTCTCCAGAAGGGCGGGATGAGCTCGACGCGCCATACTTGCGTGCCGCCGTCGATGCTTTCCCGAAGCGTCTCAAAGCCTGTATCGATGCCGATGGAGATGTATTCGAATCTTAATGTTGTGTATAGTTCGCAATGGACTAATAAACGTTATCGTTTCGTTGGTTTCTTGAAAGTCCTGTTTTTTCGCTTTCGGCTATTCGAATATATTGTCGCCATAATTTTGGCGCACCCTATATATATATATATATATATATATATATATATATATATATATATATATATATATTTATTTATTTATTTATTTATTTATTTATTTATTTATTTATTTATTTATTTATATTTATATTTATATTTATATTTATATTTATATTTATATTTATATTTATATTTATATTTATATTTATTTATATATATTTATATATATTTATATATTTATATATTTATTTATTTATTTATTTATATATAGGCTACAGAAGGGAGACACGATTTTTCCTAAGCTATTCACAGCGGTACTCCAGGATGCCATTTCCTTGCTTCTGAAATCGCATGCATCGTGCACTGGATAGATGTCTTCTGAGGACAAGCCTTCGTCAGCAATGGCAAGAAGGCCTACGAAGCTCAGAGCTATGGGAGAAGTCGCAATTAGCAGACCCGCTGCAGTACATGAAGAAGCCCAAATATCGCAGGTCCGGACACTTGCTCCGACGCAAGGACGATAGATGGAGTCTCCGTGTCACAGAACGGCTCCCAAGAGACCATAAGAGACCACTGGGACGACCGCCAACGCGATGGGCAGACTCATTCTCAATATCTTTCAGATTGCGGAGTCTGGCTCACTGGATGCAAGCTGCCAGAGATCGAGCGGTCTGAAGGAGTTGTGGTCCCCGCTGAGAAGACCTCCAGCCGACGAAAGGACCATCAAAGTAAATATAAAGGATAAAGGACGGCGTTACTCAATCCCTTCTGGGATGCGCCAGCGCATTCTACTTCTACGGGATGTCGTGGAGGCGACGTGAATGCGTATTTGGCCATACAATGACTTGCGGTGGCAGCTGATGCACAAGTCAGCGCTCTATCCTTCCCAGACAAGTCTGGTACCAATTCACCGACCCCGGAGGGATGGAAGGCTTGGTTGGCCTGGGTGGGAAATCCGAACCAGGAACCTGGTATCGGGTGCACGCGACAGTCGCGCCTCCTCCGACTGCGCTACAAGCGCCCAAAGTAAATATACAAATAAATAAATATGTATATATCGGAGAAATTCCGTCACGCCGTTAAGATAAATTTTAAAGGAAAAACGCCGTTAATTCGTTAAATCATTAAAGCACACGCCTGATCAATACCCTATCGAGAATCATTCAGGCTTGCCGGGAACAGCGTCTGGCCCCAGATCTCGCCTTCGCGGGTTACGAGAAGGCACTTGGCAGCTAATACTGCTCTGTGTGCACTTATCGGTCACTGGTCGGCCAAGGAGCTGACTAGTGATATGGTAGAACATTGGCCGACTGCTGCGCTGGATGCATTACGATTGTCCAGGTGTTTCGCCGCCCACTTCAAAATTGGGAGGTGCGCGCGATAGACGACACCGCATCGCCGAAGCTGTTTGTCGCAACGCCAAGGCCTCTAACAGATGAGTTCAGTTTCCCGAGAAGCTGTGTCGACGTCCTTCTATACTGTAGCGCACAATTGCGTGTTTGAAGGTTTTGGAGTCTAGTGATTACACCTTTTCAATAGGTGACTTTTCAAGGGATATAAAAATGGTTTACGGCAAAGCCTCAAGTGTATCGAATATGACTGGCTGAAATATGATTAGTCTACATGCGATATTCACTGTATTCCGCAATAAGAGGAAAATCACCTGGTTGCTCCTGCTTGGGTGATGATTTACTACGTTGACGAGCTGGCGCAGAAAAACCTTCATGGGAACACTGAACGTTTTTTGGTAGAGAGCACACGGTAGCAGAAAAAGATATCAAATGTATATATTTTTAGACGGACCCTGCGAGATCAGAAAGGGGGCAATGCATTACTATTACAATACCGGCCTTAACTTTTGGTCTTTGGGTGAAAAAAGCGAAAAACCGCCTTTTCCGCCGCTTTTATGTAGCACTCTTCAAACTGAGCGCTTTGTAAATGGAAACACATATTCGTGATTAGCACCGAGCCCTCTTTCCGGTGAGCTGCAAAGCGCATAGCGAGCGCCTGAAAAATATTTCAGTGACCGAATTTCTGCCTGGTCCGCTGACCTCCTCCCTGGCGGGAGATAATTACATCCACGGCTCCTAAGTAGCTAATGAGGAAAGAGATTCAACCTATTAAAGCCTATATTACCTTATATACCACAACATATAGTTCTCTGGATTCCCTAGTTTTTGCGGTCACCACGATGTAATTTTCTGAAGGATCTGATAATTTAATTGACATTGGTTTCAGAATATGTGTCCATTTTAGAGAACTCTAATTTTGGAATAACAAGTTTATGTGCTTATACTCATTTGTTCCGCTAAACGTTACAGTTGAAATCAAGCTGCGAAAGTAGAACCCTTACGGTTGAAATCTTTAGAAGTTATACGCTGGCAAAGTTGCCCACATGACACTTTTTTGCAGTTACTTGCGCAGTTTTCCCATGATTAAAGTGACCACAGAATCACTTCTTTGAAGAAGGAAACACAGGGATTTGGAGGCCTATGAAAACTCCTTATACTCTTTAAAATGTGAGATTTTGACTAGGCTAGAGGACATTTGAGCCACTCAGCTGAACTAAAACTCACTCCAAATCGTTTAATAAATGTGCAAAATGGAAAATAGCCTACGCGTGCATTCACCAGTTCATTCTGACGTGAACGGTGGTTCAATTTCAAAATTTTGTTCACGTGAACCAGTATATTATAAGCCAGGCGTCTATTTGTTCTGATCTTCTTCTTCTTCTTCTTCTTCTTCTTCTTCTTCTTCTTCTTCAGCGTTTGTCCCACTTCGTAGCGGGGTCCGATCTTCTGGTGTCGTGACGCCACCTTTCTCGATCCTGCGCTTGATTAGGGTGGACGCCAGTTACTTTCATGTCCACGTGTAACGTATCAGACCAACGCTGCTTCGGGCGTCCTCTAGGCCGCTTTCCTGACACTTCCAACTCAAGGCCTATCTTGCGGACGCTGTCTTCTTTCCCACGCAGAACGTGGCCGTACCATCGCAAGCGAGTTTCGCGCATCTTGTCAGCTATCGGCGCGACACCGAACTTCTGCCGAATGACATCATTTCGGATGTGGCCCATGCGCGTGACTCCAGCCGTCTAGCGCAGCATCTTCGTCTCCATGACACTAAGGCGCGTCTCAACTTCCTTGGTCGCAGGCCAACACTCAGCGCCGTACATTGCTACCGGCCGCACGACTGTTCTGTAGATCTTCGACTTCAGGTGCTCTGGTATCTTCCTATCGCAGAGCACACCAGTCAGCGAACGCCACTTGGACCAAGCTTCACTCATGCGTGAGTTCACTTCAACCATCAGACCGCCGTCAGACGCTATTGCTGATCCCAGGTATTTAAACACCGAAGTGCGTGCAAGCTCAGTGCCGTTAATCTTAATGGAGCCGGACGCGCTTACGTCAGTCGTTAGGTACTCGGTCTTCTTGACGTTCAATTTGAGTCCGAACATCGCCAGGCGGTCACACCAAGCTTGCACCTGCTGCTCGAGATCATCTTTATCTTCGCAAGCGAGCATCACGTTATCAGCATAGGGCAATATCCATGGGATAGGCTTCTGAACATCTCTCGTAATGGCATCTATGACGACAACAAAGAGGAGTGGAGAAAGCGCAGAACCCTGGTGCACGCCAACAGAGATAAGAAACTGAGGTTCCACCTGCAGCTTGCACTCGACTCTTTGGGCAAGAGTAGAGCATCCGCACCCACTCTATGAGTTCCTCAGGTACGTTGTGTTGTCGTAAGGCGTACCATATAACCTCACGCGGTACGCGGTCAAAGGCCTTCTCCAAGTCGAGAAAGGCGATATGCACCGGTTTCTGGTTTCTTTTTTTGTTTCTCGCGATGCTTCTCCACAAAGAGGCGGGCGGCGTGTACAGCATCAATGGTCCCACAACCAGACACAAAACCGCACTGGTTGTCGGAGAGATTGACGATTTCACGAATTCGTCTGTCGAGGATTCGCTCGAAGATTTTCATGCTGAGCGAAAGCAAGCGAATCGGACGATAATTGGAGCAGTCCGCAGGAGTGCCCTTGTTCTTCCAAGTCGGAATCGTCGAACTGTTATGCCAACACAACGACTTCCAAACATCGCCTGCCAGATCATCCGGTCCTGTCGCCTTGCATGCTTCATCTTCTTCAGAGCCGCTTGTGTTTCCTCAACAGTGATCTTGTGAACGGGACCGTGAGCAGAAGCCACAAAAGGGATGGCCGGGTGAGAAAATTCCATAGTGGAAATTTCCTCAAGGTAATCACGCCATCGCTTCAGCGCCTTTTTGCGATCTGTCAGAAGATGGCCGCTCTCATCATTGATGCCAAAGAACTTTTCAATATCCTCGGTTTGGCGATGGCGGGTTTTAGCAAGTCGGTACAAATACCGCTCACCATCGCGCGACGCGAGCTTCTCGTTGACATCACTATAATGAGGAGGCTTTTGCAACAGCCACGGCCTTCTTTGCAGCTTTCTTCGCCTTCTGATACTTCTGCCAGTTGTAGGCTGTTTTATCGCCGAGAAACGCATGATACAGCGACTTCTCTCGAACCTTCGCTTTCACATCGTCTGTCCACAGCCACGCCTGCTTGTCGACTTTGCGTCGTCCAGGCTTCGTAATGCCGAGTTCCGACTGTGCTGCTTGACGAATCGCGTCGGTCGCCATCTTCCAAGTTTCGTCGACAGTCATGACTGTCGGCAACCGTACGCGGGAAATCACAGCTGCTTCCTTCTCTTTCATTTGCCACCACTTGATTCTTGCAGCACCGCATCGCTCGATCTGCTTCAGCCTCGGAGGGGCGATCTTTAGGGTGCAGATCAGCGGTCGATGCTTTGGGGCGACCGTCTCATGCGGCACGATCAATGCTCCGGTCACAATCCTTCACAAGCACAAACTCTATCTGAGACTTGGTGCTCCCACTATAGCATGAGATGAGGTGGGAGTCGCGTTTTCGGAAAACGGTGTTCACAATGGTGAGATTATGCGATTCCGCATACTCAAGAATGCGCTCACCATCGGCGTTACGAGACCCGTATCCGAAATCACCATGACAGCTGTACCCGTCCTTCGTAGCACCTACGTGCCCATTAAGGTCACCAAGTCTATTTGTCCTGATCGGAATGCATATTAAATCCACTCGTCTGCCCCAGTAAGGGGACGTAAAGGGTTGACCAATAAACGAGGAACCAGTGAAGAGGGAACCGGTGAGGAAGGGACCAGTATTAGGGACCGGTGAAGGGGGGGGGGAGGGTTCAGTGAAGGAGAACCGGAAAAGGGTTGATGAATAAATAAAAGGGGGACCAGTGAGGGTGGGAACAGTAATGGGGATCCGTGAAGGATAGGGGAACCAGTGAAGAGGGGACCACTAAAGTGAGGTCCAGTAAAGGTGGGAGCAGTAGTAGGGATCGACGAAGGGGGGGGGGGACCGGTGAAGGTGGTGAATCGGAAAAGGGCTGACAACAAAGGGGAACCAGTGAAGAGCGATCAGTAATGGGGGGGGGGGGGGGCAGCGAGGGTGGGACCAGTGAAGGAGGAGGGGGTGGGAGGTCCAGTGAAGGGGACCTGTAAAGGGTTGACCAATAAAAGGGAGAGCACTGAAGGTGGAACCAGTAATGGGGAGCGGTGAAGATGGGAGGTCCATCAAAGGGGGACCAATAAATGGGGTATCAGTGAATTAACGGTCAAGAGGGGACCAGTAGGGGAGCCAATAAAGGATAGACCATTTCAAGGTGTTCAGTAAAGGGTCCAGTAATAGAACCATTAAAGGGGGAGGGGGGACCAGTAAATGGGACTAGTGAAGGGGATCAGTGAAAGGGATCAATAAGAGGACCAGTATTTTCTTTCAGTGTCGTCCAACATGGCGTCAGAAGACGTGCTACAGACGTCCTGCCACGTGTGTCGGGGTGCAAAAGACGTGTCGTAGACGTCGTGACATACGCGTCCGGACCCATCGAATGTGTCACAGACGTTATCCAATGTGCATCCGGATCCAGAAGACATGCCACAGATAAGACTTTGCACAGCATCCGTGAGATTTTCAGATGACTTTTTAAAGGCTTCCTGCAACAACGAGTGTGCGCGCACTTCTCACTTCCGTTTTCTGCCGGCACATGGGTAAGGGGGTATTGGTGGAGTGGGTGGGGTGGGGTGGGGGTGGTGAGAATGAGTAAAGGAATAGGAGTAATGTTATTCCCATCGGACTGTAAACCGTATCGAGCGGTCTACCAATACCAATTGATTTCATTTGTGTTTCCGCAGAGTAAGCACTTCGAATTAAGGTTCTATCTGTTCCTCACCAAGTGTAGAACGAGTACTTTAGCGAATGAATCGCGTACGTGCGATGGAGGATGGGTAGGCCCCATAGGAGCAGTTTTGAAGATTCTGGCCTACCGTATCCCGCTATACTACAGTACCTGACGCGTCTTTTGAATAGACGCCGAAAAAACCGCACTTTTGCGGTTTTTGCGTCTTTTTGCTATAACTCGCCCAAATATCATCCATTTGAAAAACCAAAAGTATATTTGAGCTCAGGAGATCGAGCTCTATCGTTTGGTATATACATTTCATATGAATGATCAAAAACGGCCAAAATTGAAAACTTGCGCTCCATTGAGAAGGCCGCCCGCGGACGAGTTGCCGGCCGCAAGGCGCCGAAAAGGTTGCAGGCTCACAATTCCTCTAATTTGAGGTTTTATGAGAAACGATGGGTACCGTACGATTCGTCTCTTCGAGATCTACACAACCATGTATACAACTTCGCCAAACCACCGCATTTTCGCAGTGGGTGGTCAAAGATGGCTGGAGCAGACTTTTGCTATTGGAGAAGCATACTTTAAATTGCTTGCATGTTCTCGGAGCATCTTAAGCATGGCGTGAAGTGTTTTGTCATGTCAGGAATCCTCTGAGAGTGCGCCGTGCACAATGCATATAGGATCTAACCTATCAATCAAGGGGGGGGGACATTTGTAGAGTGAGCATTTAGTGAGTTTTATGAGAAATTCTCAGCCGCCCTACTCAGGAATTGCTGTACTCTGTCCCGACGAGACTTTGGAGTGCGCTGTGCACAATGTATATAGGATCGAACCTATCAATCGACTGGGCGACACAGCTTGTAGAGTGGGCGTTTGAAGAGTTTTTATCAGAAATTCGCAGCCGCCCTACTCAGGATTTGCTGTACTGTCTCCGGGGAGACTTAGGAGTGCGCCGGGAGCAATGTATACAGAATCGAACCTATCAATCGAGTGGGGCAACCGCTCGCAGATTGCACGCGCGGGCGTTTTCAGAGCGCAGTAACTCTGTCAAATTCGAATCGTTTCGGCAACTACTGGGTCTTGTAGTCAGCAGAACGGCCTAATAGTACGCTAAAGTAGAGCGGGGTAGCTTAGGACGAGGCGATGTTACAGGGGTGCGAACATGAAGGTGAGGCTTGTGTGACGTATTTTTTCCGATTTTGGTGTACCACTGCGGGGAAGGCGCGGGAAGCTAACAGCTCAAAACGCGTTGGCGAACAGGCCGTTTAGGGTACTTTACGACTACGTGCTCTGAACACTTCAGCTGCGTAAGCTGCCTTAGCTTCAGCTGCCAGTTTGAAGCGGCAGAAGATAGCAGTTAGAGCTTCTTGCGCTCTTACTCGGCCAGAATGAGTTTTCGACGCTCGCTATGGTACCACTCTGTTCATCATGAAAAGCGCTATCGAATGGTATCAATGTCGACCGATTTCGGGAATATCGACTTTTGGCGGTTTCCCATCGAGGACGAGGTCGCTGGAGACCGCGACCCGCGGCAGGCGGGCGGTGACGTCATCGAAAATCGATATCTTCAAATTGTGCCATGCTTGATACCATTCGATAGAGGTTCTCATGCTGAATTGAACGGTATTATTAAGAGCAGACAGAACTGTAATCTGGTGAGTAAGAGACGAGGAGAACATCGACCGTTGTTGTGCTAAATTGCAGGCGCGGGCGAGTTTGCAGTGCAGTGCATCTCTATCAAGTTCGAATCTTTCCGACTGCACTTCAGGACATTATAGGCAGCACAAGTTTCTTGGCGTGATCTAAACACAACGGTGTAGCTGATGAATGGACTAAGTTACAGCGCTGCGAAAATGCTGGTGAGGCTTGAGTGGCATATTTTTCCGATTTCAGTCGACCTCAGCGGGAAGGCGCCGAGCTAACGGCCTACAAATGTGCGCGCGAGCAGAACACCTCAAGTGCTTTAAGATGACGTGCTCACAGCTTCCTAGCTGTTTAAACTGGCTTAGCCCCAGCTTGCCGTTCTAGGGCAGCGGACCCAGCGGTGAAGTTTCCTGCGCCCCTTACTCGCCCATTTTAGAGTTTTCGGACACTCGCAATAACACCATTAGCTTCAGCCTGAAAAGCTCTATCGAACAATATAAATCTCGACCAGTTTCAGAAAAATCGATTTTTTAACTAATTCTCATCGTGGACGGGTGCGCTTTGGGCCGAGCCTGGCTGACGATGAGGTCATCGAAAATCGATGTTTCCGAAATTGGCCAAATTTCCTCGTCCAAAATCATCTAGGGGTTATTTGGGGCGCTGATTACGAATCCGACATCCGTTTTTAGAAATTCTTGCCGAATTCCGAGATTTCAGTAGGTTACTTCTCGTTTGAGGGTGGCCGGGTCAGGATCACCGATCACCCTCATTTATCAGTATGGGTAGTCTCCTGCTGTAGACGTCCGGATGGACTTCGGACATCATGTTCGGCCACCCCGAATAAGACCCGCCCCTGAATAGAGCTGTTATCTGGGTGAGTAAGAGCACGGAGAACATAGACCGTTGTAAATTGTACGCGGCGCGTGTTCGGAGCGCGATAACTTTGTCAGCTTCCAATCTTTCTGGCTGGAACGTGTAGATTCCGTAGGCAGTAATATGCCCTAGTAAAGCGCCAAAGTACAGACAAAGTATCTTTGATTGGCAAGGTTACGGCGGTGCGAAAATGCAGGTTGGGCCTGTGTGACACGATTTTTTCAGATTTCGGTCGACCGCTTGCAGGTACACGAGAGGAGCTAACAGCATGCAAACTCGCGGACGAGCAAAGCACCGAAGGCACTTTACGATGGTCTGCTGCTAACTCTCCAGCTGCTTAAACTGCCTTTACCCCAGCTGCCATTTTAGAGCTGCTGAGGGCAGCGGTGAAGTTTCTTCCGCCCTTACTCGCCCACATTTAAGTTTTCGAAGCCCCAGCCAGGGTACATTCTGTTCACTCAAAATTCCCATCGAACGGTATCAATTCGACCAATTTGGAAACATTGATGTTTTGACACTTTCTCATCGAAGACGGCCTCTAGACCGTGCCAGACGGACGATGACGTCATCGAAAACCGATGTTTCCGAAATTGGTCGAGTTGATACCGTTTTATAGAGCTTTTCGTTCTGAATTGAACGGTGTTACTACGATTGGCGAGAACTGTTGTCTGAGGCGAGTAAGAACACGGAGAACATAGACCGTTGTTGTGCTAAATTGCGCGCACGGGCGTGTTCTGAGTGCAATAACTCTCTCACGTTTGAATCTTTCCGGCTGCAATTGTGGCTGTTGTAAGAAGCCGAAAGCTCAATAGGCGCGCTGAAGCACGGCAACGTAGCTTATGACTGGACAAAGTTACGGCGGTGCGAAAATGCAGGTAAACCTTGTGTGACACGATTTTATCCCGATTTCAGTCGTCCACTGCGGGAAGACAAGGAGAGCTAACGCATGCAAATTCGTGTGGAGCACGAGACTGCAAGCACTTTACTGGTGACGTGCTCGTAGCTCTCCAGATGCCTAAACTGCCTTAGCACAATCTGCCATTTTAGAACGGCGGAGGGCGACGGCGAAGTTCCTTCCGCCGTTACTCGCCCACATTTGAGTTCTCGACGCTCTCAATCATGCCATTCTATTCAGCTCAGATAGCTCTATCGAACGGTATTAATTTCGGGCCAATTCTGGGAAAATTGGTTTTTTGGAAATTCCCCACTCGAGGACGAGGGCGCTCTTCGTCGAGCCTGCCCGGACGATGACGTCATCGAAAAGTAGACGATTTCGAAATTTGCCAAATTTTCTTCTCCAAACTTTGTCCTAGGGGTTAAATGAGGCGCTGATTACGATCCGTTTTTGAAAATTCCGTCGATTTCGATAGGTTTTGGGTTTTCTTCTGGATAATTGAGGGTGGTCGTGTCAGGAACACCGATTTTTTCAAACTTCGTCTAAAGGGCAAGGGTTATTCAGGGTGCAGGATACGATGCCGAAGTCTATTTGGCCGATTATGCCAGGAAACCACCAATACCGAAAACTGAGGGTGGTCAGTGGTCTTGACCCTACCAATCTCAAATGGCTGTAACTTGCCAAAATCGGTGGAATTTTCAAAAACGGACGTCGGATTTGTAATCAGCGCTCCAAATAACCCCCTAGACGGTTTTGAACGAAGTTTGGACAAGAGAATTTGTCAAATTCCGAAATCGTCGACTTTCGATGACGTCATCGTCCGGGCAGGCTCGAAGAGCGCCCCCCGTCTTCAAGGGG
Source organism: Heligmosomoides polygyrus bakeri (assembly GCA_947359475.1). Lineage (NCBI taxonomy): Eukaryota > Metazoa > Nematoda > Chromadorea > Rhabditida > Heligmosomidae > Heligmosomoides > Heligmosomoides polygyrus. Next base: position 33,118,378 of record OX375866.1, on the reverse strand, counting down.
TCGAATTGCCAAAAAAATCATTTTCCCGGAATTGGGCGATACTGAAACTGTTCGATAGAGCTTTTCGAGCAGAACAGAACGGTACTATCAAGTGGGTCAAAAACTTAAATGTGGGCGAGTAAGGACGAAGAAACTTCACCGCTGATTACGAATCCGACATCCGTTTTTAGGAATTCCGCCGAATTCCGAGATTTCAGTAGGTTATACTGAAATCTCGGAATTCGGCGGAATTTCTAAAAACGGATGTCGGATTCGTAATCAGCGCCCCAAATAACCCCTAGATGATTTTGGACGAGGAAATTTGGCCAATTTCGGAAACATCGGATTTTCGAAGACCTCATCGTCAGCGCAGGCTCGGCCCAGGGCGCACCCGTCCACGATGAGAATTAGTTAAAAAATCGATTTTTCTGAAACTGGTCGAGATTTATATTGTTCGATAGAGCTTTTCAGGCTGAAGCTAATGGTGTTATTGGCGAGTGTCGAAAACTCTA